>JAJPUD010034712.1:652-10693 GCA_023553655.1 Myrmecobius fasciatus | reverse complement strand
AGGTGGTTATAAGGTGCTTAGGTGGAAAAGCAGTTCATACAAGCTTTAGCCAAGGGGAAATGATGAAGATGTATATAGATTTTTTCTTTAACATATTAGAGTTTGCTTATTAAAATGAACCACAAACATAAGATATACTCAAAACTACCTAGCTTGTCCAGACCCCAGGTAGAGATACCCCATACATTTAGCCAAAGATATAGATATCAACTGGTTTTCATTGGATGTATTCCAACAAGGAATTCTCCTTTCTCCAGGAGGATTAAATATACAGTTTGAAGCATATGTGATTACCCATGGATTTTATCGTGAAGCAAGAAAAAGGGATAAATAAACAACTTTGGAGATAAAAAAAAACATATAATAATGAAAGTTAATAAATTAAACAAAGGTAGTCATAGCCAAGATAGCAAAGGTACCAGATAAATAGGATGGAATGACTTCAAAAATATAAAATTAAAGGGAGAAAAAGAAGGCTGCACTGGTAGAAGGAGTAAATAAAAGGAAGAACAGGAAAAATTATATCACTTAAAGAAACATGAAAGAGTTTTACACTGGAGGGGAAGATAGAACAGCAGGGGGTTGGAGAATGATTGAAGCTTACTTTCAGCAGTATTGGGTCAAAGAAGGAATAACAAACAATTTTGAATAGATATAAAAGTTCATATTGTCCTACAGGAAAATAAGAAGGAAAAGAGATAAGTAAGGGAATGATAGGAGGGAAAATGGATGGGGTGGGGTAGTAGTCTGAAGTAAAGCACTTTTGAGGATAGACAGGGTGAAAAAGTAGAGATAATAACATAAACAGGGGATAGGATAGAAGGAAATACATAAGTATCATAACAGTAAAAAAAATTTGCACCTCATTTGACAAAGACCTCATTTCTCAAATATACAGAGAACTGAATCAAATGTATAGAAAGACAAGTCATTGCTCAATTGATTAATGCTCAGAAAAAATGTACAAGTAGTTTCTGATAAAGTAATCAGTTATCTGTAGTCACATAAAATGCTCTAAAACACTATTGATCAGGAAAAAAAATGCAAAATAAAACAATTCTAAGATACTATCCTTCACCTATCAAATTAGCTAATATGACAGAAAAAGAAAAAGGTAAATATTGGAGGGGATGTAGGAAAATTGAGACACTAATGCATTGTTTTTCAGTGTAATTTGGAAGTATGTCCAAAGGATTATAAAACCATGACCCAACAGTATTACTATTAGGCATGTATCTCAAAGAGATTTTAAAAAAGAAATAAAGAAAGAAGGACTTATTTGTACAAAAATATTTATAACACCTCTTTATGTTGGCAAAGAAATTGAAGAGATGTCCATCAATGGGGGATGACTGAATAAGTTGTAATATATGATTCAGAAACAGGGCTTCAATTAAAGGGGAAAGAAAAGATTTTCATCAGGAATTGCCCGAAACACCCAGAAAAAAAACTGGCATTTTGCTAGAACAGTTAAGGGTTCTAAATAGAGGCTTTTACAAAATATCGGATGCAGATTATGTCCTGAATCATTCCTATGATAGCATGGGAAGTAATGGACTCAAAGACACTCCACTGCTTCTAGGTTTCTTTGATGAAGCAATTCTGGGGATTTTTTTAGTTGTTGTTTTGTTTGTTTGTTTTATTTATTTTGCTAATGTCTGCCTGTCAGTTCAGGATCTGGTCTCATATGGAGTTCATTCTCTACCGGCTCTGTAAGTATGTTTACAATTTAGTCTTTGTTGACCATTGCTCCCTATTCTCTGACACCATAGTCTCTGAACACTATTCTGTGGTCCTCCAATTAGTAATGTTATCTGACAGGTTTTGAACTTTCTACTTCTGGCTTCTGGTTTTAATTAGAGTTCTCAGAAAAGGTAATATCTTTTTTCCCAGAAAAATAATCATAGTCTCTGACACTTCCTTTTCAGATCAAAGCTTAAAAGTTGAAGTTATATATCTTTTAAAAAGATATGATTCTCATACATACTATGTACTAAATGAAAAAAAAAAAACAAAACAAAACATGAGTTTCTTCTTTTCGGAAAAGAATATTTCAACACTCAGAGCTTTAACTGTATAAAGTCTGGGTGTAGCACTGACTCCCCTGCCCCAAGTCTCTTTAGATTCTTTCTATTTATGGACTGAGACTAGCTTGCTCACTCCAAGTATATTCATTGTAAAAGGGAAGGATAGTATCACCAGGGGACTGGATAAAATACTTGTCCTAAACTCGCAACGTATTAGCATAACTCTGAAGAGTGAGGAGGGGGTATACTTCTACAATTTTCCACTATGTCTTTTCCCCCACCCCATTTTTGTATTCTGAATTTTAATAGATCAGCCACTGATGTCACTATTAATTATTAAACATGACCACTTGCTAATCAGGAAGGTAAAAGCAATTGCAAGTATATAATGCCTTTTAATAAACAAAAAGCAAAACTTACAAAAATATTAAAATATAACTCTCCTCCCATAAACCTGGTTGAAAGTCATCAGACCTCTCTATGTCCCTGGAAGAGAAACCTATTAGTTAAACACATGAATAAGAAAATAAATGTGTCCAAATCACTTCATGCCTCTTTACTGCAGTTGTTAATGACAATTTTTTAAAGAAATAGGATAGGCCATGCTTTCTCTGCTTCTCTTCTTCGTCTTTCTATTCCAGACTTAGACTGCTACTGTCTTCTACTACTGCTATTTCTTTGCTGCTCTATAACTACTGAATTGAATTCTTTTAGTAAAGCAGCTATTTATGGTCTTTCACTGGAACAGGAACCCTAAGCTGGAGGTCCAGAGCTTTCTAGGTTTAATCCCTTGGATGGGTACTGATACACTCTAAACCAGTTGTGATGACATTTCCAAAGAACCACAAAGTTCCTGAGTCCTCTTGATCCTCTGAGACCTTTCCCCTGCCAAACCAGGGAGGGAGGTAGAGAGAAATGTATTCAAACTCCTGAGGAATTTCCCCTTTCTCAGGTTTTAGGATTTCTGATTGTCTTCAAATAATTCCAAAGGCATCTATAGGGCTTTACTTGCCTTAAAGTGTTCTCAACCTCTAGATGAAAGTAATAAGCAACAAGATCAGCTAAGTTTTAGACAGTAGGAGAGTTTTTCAGATCTCAGTGAGCTCCCAGCATCAAGCGAGTCTTTGGGCAGTGAACATTTCCCTGATATCCCAATCCCATGATGTTAATGGATTCTGGGAAAGTGTCTCCAAGATGTTTCTGATGCAGTGTTACAAAACAAAACACACATTTTCCTCTGCAGCTGCCCTTTACATCCTTCCACAGGTTGGATCTAGATTATTTTCCCATATTTGAATCATAATATTCTTCTTCACACACTTGCCATTCTAGTCAAACTGGTCTGCTTGTTATTCACTCTGTGTGACACGCAGTTTTGCTGATACCATGCCTTTGAAAAAGTAAATTCTCTCCCTCCTCAATTCTTCCTTGTTCCTTCAAAGTACATTTCATTCTATGTGAAGCATGATCTCTCTAATAGTAAGTAGAGGCACTCTTTCTAACTTTAACAATTACTTCATAAGAGTTTGTATGTATATATAATTTATTTACTTATATACAAGTTGTAAACTTCAATCAAATGAATGTTCCTTGAGATCAGAAATTGTTTTCTTTATAATGTTGTACTGCCACTGTCTACTCCAGCACATCAAACATAAGAGAATGTAAAATGTTTGTTAAATGTGACAAGATTTTATTTTACAGCAAAGTGAAATTAGATGAGCAGATCCACTCTTCTAATATACACTAGCACAGCCATCTTGAGCAAGTCTTTGAATCTCTCTACCTTCAGATAATTGTTTAACATGACAAATTCTCAAGGAGTTGATGAGCTATACTGGTAGAATGAGTTTCATTGCTGGGAATACTCTATATGCTTAAATATAAAGAGCAAAAATGTCCTTAAAATTCTTTCTTGTATATTAAATTGTAAGCACTACAAAGGAGATCAAATACATACATCTCAATTTGTCCAGTACCTAGAATTGTGCTCTGCAAATAATTGATAGTTGACAACTGTTTTTTTTTTCAATTTGTTAACTAGATAGAAAGCTCCCAGATAATGATGATAACTATCTATCAATAATTTATCTATCTACCTGGTCTGGGCATTTTCCCCAAATTACCTAAAACAAGATTGCATGTAGGAAAATTTGAACACTTTTTTAAAAGGTGAAGTCAGTCTAATATTTTCTGAGACATCAATTCCTTGATTGTCAAAAGGACAAAAAACATGGCAACTGTAATTTCTAGTCTCATGATAGACATAGAATTATCTAAAGAAACTGGCCCAACTTAACAATGGCTGTTGATATTGGAAATCTGTCTTTCAGAATTGTCACATTTTTGTTGTCATAAAGCACTTCACTAATCTGTGTTTAGGATCTTTGACTAGCAGTTACTCATTAATTAATGACTGATTAAAGTATGCTTTGAGGATTAGTATCCTTTTGTGTCACATCATCAGGAACCCTGGCCCAGAATCGGTTATAAAGGCAGCTGACTAGAGAACCTAGAGTATTAATCAGAACTCTTTACACATTTAACAGCTGCTGAAGCTCCAGAGAAAAATCCTTGAGAAGATGAAGATTCTATTGCTGAACTTTATCTGTGGCATCCACGCCCTCAATGAGGACGTGAAAGAACAACCACAGGTAAGTGAGTAAGAATGGGAACAGGTGTATAGAGTGGTCTGGCAAATATTTGAGGATAACAGGTAAGGAACACAGAACCTCTTTGGGCAGAACAGAGCAAAAATAGGACATTTAGCTGAAAGGAAAAGATGTGCAGTTATGTCTTCCCATTTTAAGTTGGCTTTCTCAAAGGTTGTGTCATCTCCCAATGATTAAAGTCAGCATGAAAAATGCAATTGCACAAGAATATGTGCCCATGCCCTATTTATTTTAAATATCAAGAATTTTTAAAATAGCCCCAAATTCTCATTCATTCAGTGTAAATCCATAGAATAATTTCTGCATCTGACAAAGAAAGTTTTGCACTGGATCATCTGTAAGAGTTTTCTCATTTTAAGATGCTGAAATCCAGAAATACCATTCTTTAAAAAACAACAAAAACCTGCAATTAAAATTCATTCTCTCTGCTTCTGATTGCAATAGATGGTAAATTAAAAGGAGATGATAAATCCCAGCAAGTCTTCTTTTCTGTGATGACCATTTAAACCAATTTTGCCAATAGGAATTAGATGGTAGCTTGAGGGATTTGGGTCTGCACATGTGCTGGAATTTAGTGCCACATGAATTCTGTGATGGAAAGTTATCTCACATCCACGTAGATTAGAGGGAAAGAAAATTCTCCCAGGACCATGAGTGATTAGTCAGAGAATGAACATGTTTTTTAAAAGTAGTATAGGAGAATTAGTATTAGAATTCCAGTAGAGATCTTCCATATTCCTGCAACAACCTCTTTCTCTAATCCTAAAAAAACTGAGGAAATTATCAGTCTATCAAGGTCTAAGATACAAAGGAAGAGGATGGGAAAATAGTATTATCTCTAGGATAATGCCATGAAATACACAATGTAAGTACAACCAGACCCATTGGATAAATGAGCAAACCATGACACTGAAAGGTTAAATAACTTGCCAAAAGCTACTTAGCAAGTGAGTATCAGAATCAAGATCAAAACTTCAGTTTCCTAACTCTTAGTCTCATGAACTTTTGTTATACTGTGAAGACAGTGTGTGAACCAGGTAAGACAAGATAGACTTCATCATCAAGGCCTCAATTTACTTGCTAGTAAAATGATGGACTTGGGCTGTGGTCCTTCCCAGCTCAAAAATGCTGTGGGCCTATGTAATCAGGGACATCTTTTTTCAATTCTCTTCTAAACTCTTTTCCCCAGCTTACTGGATACTGGTACACTGTTGCCTTGGCTTCAGAGGTGCCATCTAAGATTGCAAAAGGAGGTAGCTTGGAGATATTTGTTCACAAAATCAATGATAAGGGGGATGGTTCTATTACTGCAGAGTTCTTCAAAAGGTAAGTGTTAACATGTGTAAGTTGGTAGATATGGAAGTGGGAACAAAAACCTGCATAACAGTTTTAGGATCCCTTAACCTGCATAAGCTGAGCCAGGAATCAATTAGTGATGAAGTTTCCAGGATATGGTTGGTTTTATGAACATTGAAGGGAAAAAAAATTAATAGATTACACACATATTTGAAGCTTGTGCACCGTGGTGAGGAGAAATATTAATTAAAAGTATTTTTATGTAAAGTTTGGATGTTTTTCAGCACTACATGGTTTTACTATCATTTTCTTTTTGTTGCTAATTTCCCTGAATCACCAGTCTCCATTTTGTAATAGGAATGGAATACTTGAGGCCCCTCTGCTAAGAAGAAAAAAGGCAAAGTGAAAAAAAGGAAAAAACAAAACTTACTTAACTCACATTTTTGCAGTACTCTAGGCAATCTCCAAATGATAAGTATCAATTTTGCCCATAATTCTTTATAAAAAGTACTATCAATTTGATTTTTTCTGAATAAAGGGTCTTTCTTTTCTCATTGACCTCCTTGAAATATGTAGTTAGCCTTAGGATCTCTGGGTCAAAGAATGTAGACATTTTAGTAATTTTCTTAACATACTTTTAAATGGTTTTCCAAAACAATTGGACTAATTTGCAGCTTCAACAATAATGAATTTGCCATTATAACATTTGTCCAACCATTATGTCATTGACTATTACTATTTTTTGTCATCTATGCATGCAGATAAATCCTCAGAGGTTTTTTTTAATTTGCATTTCTCATATTATTATTGCTTTGGAAAATTCTTTCCTTCAGTTCTAAATAGTTTGTAATTATTTTTATACCATTTTTTATATTTACACTTGGGCCATCTGGATTTCTTAGTGGATAGAACATTGAACTTGGAGTAAGGAAGATCTGAGGTCAAATTTGGCTTCAAACACTTACTAGCTATATGATCAAAGTCAAGTTATTTCACTTTGTTTCAGTGTCCTTATCTGTAAAATGAGAATCATAATAATATTTTACAGTAATTTCTACTTCTCAAAGTTATCAAATGAGGTAAAATATGTAAAGTGCTCAGCACATTATCTGGAACTAATAAACTTTATAAATGTTAGTTATTAATATTATTACATGATTTAATTATTTATTTTTTGAGAAAAGACTTTGGAGCTTATGTTTTTATAAGTTTCCTATAGGTTTTGAATATCTTAAACTTAGATATGTTTAATTTAGAGGCTTATTTTTCTTCTCAGTTGACTGCCTTCTTTCTTAACCTAGTTATTTTCTTTGGTTCAAACAAAATCTTTTTACTTCCATATAATAGAAAAAGTGTTCCTCAGTATATTTGTGAAAGGTGCTTAGTAAGGTTTACTTATCCTTTTAATTTACAGTATTGGCCTAAAGTATCACACTGGCTTAAACCTAATTTCTGCCAGATCACTTTTGTTTTCCCAGAAATTCTTGTCAAATAAAAAGGTTCTTTTCCAAGTAATTTATGTTTTATGATGTACTAAACTTTGGTTTTTCATTATCCTGCCTTTTTTTCCTGAACTAATTTTTTTATCTTTTAAAAAATAAGTATTAAATAGTTTAGATTATTTTGATCATATTGACTAAATTGGGATGATTACTGTTTACTCTTCTAAGAAATTTTAAGTAAAAAATACAATTAAAATATTCTTTCAATTTAAAGAAATGATAGGTTTTCTGCACAATGAGTTCATGAGGTAAGTCATATCAATAATATCTCTGTTTTACAGATGAAAGCCTGAACTCTCAGAAAGAAGAAAAGACTAACTTGCCCAATGTCACACAATTAACAAGGGCAATAGCCTGTATTTGAACACAGAATCAACTTCAAATGATTCAAGACTAGCTTGCCCAATGTCACACAATTAATAAGGGGAATAGCCTGTATTTCAACACAGGATCAACTTCAATTAATCTATAGAAAACCCAGTCTTTATCCCAAAGTAGTTTTAATGCAAAACTACTAAAGTGAGAGTTCTGTTTAATCCAGGATTCTCTTCAACTGAATATCATCATATCTACTAAACCAGAAATTCCATATTTTCAAAGAATTAAAATTTAGTTTAAATAACTCAATAACGGGGGCGGAGACAAGATGGCGAACTGCAGACAGCTTTCTCTGTGAACTCCTTTGGGACCTTCCCTCAAACCCAGACAAAGTCAGCCTTTGAACTGGTTTGTGAGTGAAGGCTCCACCAAACATTTGGACTACAACGCACTTCTATCAAAAATCTACCTTGAAAGAACTCCGGAGAAGGTTAGCCTCAGGGGAAATCGGCCGCTGGTCGCGATCAGACTCCAGCCGGGGCGGAAGTCAGGGCTGCGACAGAGGGGCAGATTTTGGGCACCCAGGAAGCCCCTGGGAGACGCCTGGGCCACTTTGCTCTGCTTGCGGGCAGGTGCTTTGGCAGATCTGCCTTTGGAAAAAAGTAGATCGAGAGCAGCTGAAAACATGGTCCTAGTGCGAATCTAGCCCGACCAGCCTCAGACCGGAAGTCAACTCAGCAAACTGCCCCAGGGCAAATACAAATTGTTGCAGTTTTCTCTGGTTTTGACCAATATCCCAAATTTAAATCATGAGCAATAAGCAGAAGAGAGCTCTCACCATAGAAAGCTTTTACGGAAAAAAAATAGAACAGTCCCCAGATCCTGACATTATGAAAACAATCCCAGAAGAAGCCACAAAGGCAGACTTCAGTTGGTCTCCCTTTCAGAAGGCTTACCTGGATGATTGCATTAAGCATCTCAAAAGAGAGCTAGAAAAAGCATGGAGAAGTAAATTGAGATCAGTGCAACAGAAATATCAAAAACTGGAAAATAGGACTGGTGAATTGGAAAAAGAAAACAGTTCACTGAAAAACAAAATTGGTGAATTGGAAAAAATCACCAATTCACTGGAAAATAAAAATGGTGAACTGAAAAACAAAATTGGTGAATTGGAAAAAGACAACAATTCACTGAAAAACAAAATTGGTGAATTGGAAAAAGACAACAATTCACTGAAAAATAAAACTGGCAAAATGGAAAAAGAATGCATTGAATCAAGAAATTCAATTGGCCAGCTACAAAAGGAGCTAAAAAAGATAACTGAAGGAAATAATACTTTAAAAATTAAAATTGAACAAATAGAAGTAAATGACTCAATAAGACTTCAAGAATCAGTCAAACAAAAACAAAAAATGAAAAAATAGAAGAAAATATGAAATATCTCCTAGGAAAAACAACTGACTTGGAAAACAGATCCAGGAGAGACAATCTAAGGATTATCGGACTCCCTGAAAGCCACGATGAAAAAAAGAACCTGGATGCTATCTTCCAGGAAATCATGAAAGAGAATTGCCCTGATGTTTTAGAATCAGAAGGCAAAATTGGCATTGAAAGAATTCACCGATCACCTCCAGAAAGAGACCCCAAAATTAACACCCCAAGGAATATCGTGGCCAAATTTCAGGACTATCGCACCAAGGAAAAGATATTGCAAGCAGCTAGAAAAAAACAGTTCAAATACCGAGGAACTGTCATTAGAATTACACAGGATCTGTCAGCTTCCACATTGAAGGATCGAAGGGCCTGGAACCAGATATTCCGAAAGGCAAAAGAACTTGGATTATAGCCAAGAATAAGTTATCCAGCTAGAATGAGCATCATCTTCCAGGGAAGAAGATGGTCATTCAATGATACAGGACAATTTCACCTATTTCTAATGAAAAGACCTGATCTGAACAAAAAATTTGACCTCCAAATAGAGAACTCAAGAGAAACATAAAAAGGTAAAAAGGAAAACTCTTGAGAACTATATTCCCACTATAGGCATCCTTAAAGAATGGCAGTATAATTTGATTTTTCTTTGATAATAATGGAAAAGAAATTAGAGGTGGAAGGGATACCATACTGAAAAAGTAAAAGGGGGGAGGGGGGAAAAGGAGGCAAAATAAAGTAAAAATAAAGGAGGTAAAATAAGGCAAAATCTCATAAAGAGACATAGAAGATCTA
>JAJPUD010034710.1:0-10695 GCA_023553655.1 Myrmecobius fasciatus | reverse complement strand
GAAGGAAGGAAGGAAGGAAGGAAGGAAGGAAGGAAGGAAGGAAGGAAAGAAAAAGAGGAAGAGGAAGGAAGGAAGGGAGGAAAGAAAGAAAGAAAGAAAAAAAGAAAGAAAAAGAGGAAGAGGAAGGAAGGAAGGAAGAAAGAAAGAAAGAAAGAGGAAGGAAGAAAAGAAAGAAGGGAGGAAGGAAGAAAACAAAGAAAGAAGGAAGAAAGAAAGGGAAGAAAGGAAAAAAGAAAGAAAAGGGAGAAAGGAAGGAAGGAAAGAAAAAGAGAAAGGGTGAAAGAAAAACAGGAAGAGAAAAAGAGAAAGAAAAAGAAAAAAGAGAGAAAGAAAAGAGAAAAAAGAGTCCCTGCTTTCAAAGAGCTCCCAGCCTGATTAATGGGGTGACAACATGCAAACAGCTACTTACAAGCAGGGAGGTCACCCACATACAGAAACTAGAGCTAGCCTCGGCCAGAAGGCCCTGGGACCGAGGAGGGCAGGGAAGGCCTATAGAAGGTGGGGTTGAACCAGGCCTCAGAGAAAGCCAAGGAAGCTGGGGGGGCAGTTGCAGGGATGGGGGCAGCCGGAGAAAACGTTCCAAGTCAGGTGGTGAAGCATCCTGTGCTAGCAATAGCCAGGAGTCCCAAGTGTCATTGTGTTCCGGAGGACCGGGAAGCATGAGACGCCTGGAAAGGAAGCAGGGGCTGGTTGGGGGTGGGGCTTTCAAAGGCCAACAGAGGAGACTCTCTGACCCTGGAGGTGTCATGGAGATGACTCTGGTGGCCATGTGGAAGCTGGGCAGGAGTGGGGGCAGGCAGACCCCCCCCCCCAGCCATTCAGGTGTGAGAGATGGAGGCTGCCCTCGAGTGATGGCTGAGGTTTGTCCCAGATGGCTGAGGGGCCTTGGGAGCTGGAGAGCCAGGAGGAAAGGGAAGAAGTGCAGAGGGAGTCAAAGGGCCGAGCTCTAGGCGAGCCGGTGATTCCCATTGGGCATCAGGACCCAGCTCCATCCCAGACTGGGTTTAAATTTAGGAAGTTGGCTTGGGAAGGGGCTCTCTTTGAAGGCTCTAGGAGCCTCTGGAGCTCCTCTGCTGGAGCCTGCTGTGGCTCCTGATGCCCCTCTCCCCCTCATCCCAGGGTAGAGTCCCCTACCCCCAGGTCACCATTCCTCTTCTCCTGGGAAGTGAGTGGGATCTTGCCTGTCATCTGCTTTTTCTTCAAACCTGTTTGTCCATCCCAGACATCCCCCAGGCCCCCACCAAATGCACACACAGGCCCACCCACAGCCCACGCTCCCACGGGAATGGGGGAGCCCACACACAGCTTCCCTACCTCCCCCTGCAGAGCAATGACCTAGTTAGGGGACTGGAAACTGCCAGGAGAGCAAAGTTGTTCAGGTGGAAGCTTCTTCCTCTCTACCTGACACCCCCACCCTGGGGCTTTCCTCTACCCCGAGAGCTCAGAGGAGGGTGGAGGAGGAAGAGGAGGGGGTTCTGATTCCCCTTCCCCATCTCCTGGTACTCTGGCCAGCTGACTGTACCAGAGCTGGCTCACCCGGCAAACACCAAGCCAACTAACCTTGATTAAGTATCTGCAGCCTGTGAAGGCCCCAGTTTTATGTCGCTATCATGTCAGGGAACATCCGTCCTTCTCCATCTCTTCGGGGTGAACCCTTCCTTATAATGAAGAAAAATCATAAGACATCTGCTAGCATGTGACAATCAACAAGCATTGATTATTATATTGAGGATGTAACTATCACGTTCGGTAGCTCCATCACCTGCCCATTAGAAGGGATAACTCCCCCCTTTTCCCCTATAGCCTTTAAATTTATAAGATACTTTCCCTGTGGTGGACAAGTTGGGCACTGGGGGCACAAGTTATTATTTTTTTCTGAGGCATTTGGGGTTAAGTGACTTGCCCAAGGTCACCCATAGGCACAAGTTATCATGATGGTCATTGTTCATTGGCTTGAGAAATTAAAGGGATTGTCTACAGTCACACAGGTAGTGAGTGCTGGAGTCAGGAGAACTTGAACTCAGGACTTGATTCTTTCCATTATTTTGAGTAGCTGCTAATGAATGCTTGGATGGATGGATGGATGGATGGATGGAAGGGTGGATGGATGGATGGATGGATGGATGGATGGATGGATGGATGGATGGGAAAGTGGATGGATGGATGGGAAGGTGGATGCATGGATAGATGGATGGATGGATGGATGGATGGATGGATAGATGGATGGATGGATAGGGGGTAGATGGATAGATAGGTGGATGGATGGATGGATGGATGGATAGGTGGAAGAATGACTGGCTTGACCCTCCCCCCCACCTGCCCAGCTGCCTCTCCTGGGTGTTGACCCCCTGCCTTCTGGCCACCAGGACCAGGGCACCGTGGGGGTGATCTTTAATGTGGGTACTGATGACATCGCCATTGATGAGCCCAATGCCATCGTGAGCGACGGCAAGTACCACGTGGTGCGCTTCACCCGGAGTGGTGGCAACGCCACCCTGCAAGTGGACAGCTGGCCAGTGAATGAGCGCTACCCAGCAGGTAGGTGGTACCAGGGAGCGAATGTGGGGGGCAGAGAGGAGGAGGAGGAGGAGGGACAAGGCGGGGCTAAGGCAAGGGAGGGAAGTAAATGAAGCTGGAGGATTTGGGGGTTGGGATACTGGGGAGATTGGGGAAATGCCCGGCATGGTGACAAGGGTCAGGAGGGAGCTGCTTCTGGCACTTCCCAGCTGGGTGGAACATGCAGAAGTCATGGAACTTCTCTGAACCTCAGTTTGCTCATCTGGAAAATGGGGATAAGTCTCTGTAGTCCCTCCATCTCGGGGATGTGAGGCTCAGCTGAAATTGTTCTCAGACCTTGAAGTACTGGACCAGGGTGAGCTGCGCTTCTTATTACTGGCCTAGAGAAGCAGAGAGGCAGAGACAAGTACTAAAGTTGAGGGTGGGAGAGAAGGCCAGAGAAGGAGAGAGAGGTGGGGGGGGGGAGGGGAAGGGCTATAGATAGCCTAGCAGAAAGCTGGAGGCTGTTTCATTGTTTGGCACTGGCCTTAGAGAGAGGGGGGCTACAGAGAGATGGGGAGAGATAAATACTCATATAGCCACAGGGCTGATCTAGGAGAGATAGAGCAGAGACAGGGGGACAATGAAGGAGAGAAAGAGACAGGGAGAGACGGAGGGAGGGAGAGAGATAGAGACAGAGAGAGGGAAAGAGGGAACAGAGGGAGAGAGAAAGATAGACAGAGAACAGGGGGAGAAGGGAGAGAAAGAGACAGGGAGAAACAGAGACAGAGAGACATAGAGATAGAGACAGAGAGACAGAGGCAGAGAGAGAGACAGAGACAGAGAGAGACAGAGAGAGGGAAGGAGAGAGAGAAGAGGGAGAAGGGAGAGAAGGACAGAGAGGGAGAGGGACCCAGAGTCAGAGAGGACAGGAGGAAAGAGACAGGGAAGAAGAGAGGGCAGGGGAGAGGGAAGCAGACACAGAAAAACCCCGCCCTCAAAGTAAGGGACGCACCTAGAAGATAGGTGACAGAAGACAGAAGACTAGATTTCCTGACAGGAGAAAGCGAGCAGGAGATTCGGATTTAAATCCTGTCTCTGCCAAGCCGTCCTGTTTCTGGCACCTGTATGCCACAGGAAAGCTCGTGGCTTAGGTTCAATTCCCCCGATGTAAAATGAGTGGGCTGAGTTAAATTACCTCTGAGGTCTCTTCCAGCTTTAAATCTATGATGCTAACCTCCAGAAGAGAGAGAGAGACATTCAGGGCCAAGCAGAGGAAAGGGGGGGAGTGAGAAGGGCAGAGAAAAGGCAGAGGAGAGATGGAGAGAGAGGGAAATAGACATTGAGACACTAGGGAGGAGAGGAGAGAGATAAAGGAAGGTACTGATGCAGAGACCCGGGGACAGAGCCATGGAAACACTTTCAAGGAGAGAGATGGAGAGAGAGAAGGGCGGGAGAGAGACAGAGACAGAGAGAGAGACAAGAGACAGAGACAGACAGAGACAAAAGAGACAGAGACAGTGAGAGACAGACAAAAGAGACAGAGACAGACAGACAAAAGAGACAGAAAGAGATGAAGTGATACGAAAAGAGACAGGGGGTGGGGAGGAGAGCATGGGGACTCAGAGACAGAGAGGAGGTTCAGGGTGAGACACACACACACACACACACAGGGAGATGCTGAGGCAGCTCCAGCTGCAGTGGGGGACTTGGGGCCTCAGAGACAAGGAAAGCTGCCGAGCCCCAGAGGGCCGGAGACCGACATCCACTTTCACATGTAGATACTCCCAGGGACGGGCCCCAGATGTGCACACACAGCCGGGAGCCCAGGCTTGCTCACATGTGGGGAACAAAAAAGACAGACGCTCAGACTGGGGCTCCCAAGGACTCCCCTCCCCCGTCCCCAACATGAGGGGGAGGGGTGCACACAGAGACTGACACCCATTGGCAGAGACCTGCCAACGCTTACCCAGCTCCAGAAAAGCACAGGCCAGCCAAGAACCTTGCCCCTCCTGTTACTGATCAGAGGAGGCCTGGGTTCAAATCCTGCCTCAGACACTTGTGTGATCCTGGGCAAGTCACTCAGCACTGCCCCTCCTCCGTCAGATGAGACTAGCATATCTGCCATGCCAGTCTTCCAGGACTGGGAGAAGTCAGCAAGGATTTATTAAGCACCTACTTTACCTTCAGACCTGTTTGTCCACCCCAGCACACAGTCAGACCGCAAGGTCCTGCCTTCAAGGGACTTCCATTCTCCTGAGAGAATTATAGGGGAGGTACAAGGCGGGGTTAACAATCAGAAAGGATTCCTAGCTTGGCACTGTGGGCAATGGCAGTCACTGGCACCCTCAGGCTCTCACTGACTCGTGTGCAGATTTAAGTACCAACAGCTGGAAGAACACAGGTGCCCCCCCCCCCCAGGCTAGGGAGAGGGGGTGGGCAAACATCTTGTGAGAACCAGGCTTCTAGCAATTCACCAAGCATTTATTAAACGACTGCTGCATACTGTGTATGTGTGCACATGCCCACGGATAGACATCTGTATGATGATGAGTACATGTGCACATTGTCCGAGGCAGCACCATGGACAGAGCACTCAGCCAAATTCTAGCTTCAAACACTTAGTAGCAGGTGTCTGCCACAGTTTCCTGACCTGTAAAATGGGGACAATGAAAGTACCAGCCTCCCGGGGTGTTGAGTATCAAATGAGACAGAGGCACTTCGGGTGGGAGACCTTTGTTTGGGGACCCCCAGCTCGGCCTTCCTAGCCCACAGAAGGGGGATGGCCCGGGACCTTCATCCCTTCCCAGCCCCAGAGCACTTCTTGCTGAGGGCAGCTGAGGAGGGTCCACTTCCCCCTTTCCACATTGCCCTCCATCGCTCCATTCTGCTTCCTGCAAAAGACAGGTGCCATCCCAAATCTTCTTATCCATCTCCAGATGGGAGTCACCCCTCCCCCCACCTGGGCACATGGGCACACATGTGGGCAATGCATGGTGATGCACAAGTGAGCCAGGAACTTGAGCGTGCACACACACAGAGAATTGTGGCAGAGCGATGGCTCAGGGGGAGCTGGGGGGCCTGAGAGAAGCGGAGGAGCAGAGTCTGGGGAGCACCCACCTGCCTCAGCAGATAGATACCCCGTCAGTGCAGCCCCGGAGGCAGAACTCAAGGCTGGCAGTGCAACCTGGGAGCCTCCTGCATCCTGCAGCGGGGGGGGGGGGGCACAGGGCTGTGGGCTCAGGGAGCTCCTTGCTTGCTGCCAAATGCCCCCAGACACACATGCACGCTGACAAACGTCTTCAGACACACGCTTACACACTGACGAATGTCCTTAGACACGTGTGCCCACTGATGGGCATCCTCAGACACATAATTGACAGACTCACTCATTCCCTGAGGGTAGAGTGCTCTGCCTTTCTCTGCATCGCAGCTGGTGGCACAGCGCCTGGCACACAGTAGGTGCTCAGCAAAGACTTACTGACTGACTGACACTCATTGTCCCCAAGCTTAGCCCACTGATGGCTCTTTGCACATCCCCTCCCCCACTCTCCTCTGATTCTCTCCCGCTCCCCTTCCCATCCTTCTGAAGGAGAGGAAGGAGAGAGAGAAGGCAATGACAGGTGTGTGTGTGCAGCTGGGGGGCTGACAAGAATCAGCAAGGGCAGAGGGATGAAGGCTTGGGAAATTAGGGGAGGAGGCAGCTGGAGAGACGTGGAAGAGAGGCTGGGGAGAACTGAGCTGGGGAAGGGAAGCAACGTGAGGATGAGGGGCGCTGGGAGGAAGGAAAGGAGCTGAGAAATCGGGAGATTAGCATGGGGAAAGAAGCCAGACTGGGGGGAGAGATGGGGAGCTGAAGAGGAGCACCGGAGGGCAGCTGGGGAGCAGAGAGATTTGGGGACACATGGAGAGATCTGGGCAGCAGCGCTGGGCTGGGAGATGGAGTAACTTATGCCACGTGTAATTGCCCAGGGGACAGGGTCTTGTCCCTGTTTTGTAGGGAAGGAAACGAGGGGGGAAAGGGGGAGACTGAGAAAGGGGCACTGAGCGCATTGTGGATGGGGGGGAAGGAAGTGGATGTGACGAGAGCAGGCTCAGGGACCCCAGGGGAAGCTGGGCCTTGGGCTGCTCTGTGAGCCTTGGGGTCTGAGGAGGAAATAAACCCCCCACTGTAAACTTGTGTGCCGGGTGCCCCCCTTAAATGCCGCATAAACCTTGCTTAACCCTCCCCCCAACTAAACCACACTCTAAACCAGTAACCAGCTGGGCCAGGGCTGCCTGCCGCCCCTGCCCCCAACCTAAAGCCGCTAAACGCCCCCCTCCCTGCCCCAGCCCCCCCTCTCCTGGGGGTAGTGCCTAGATCCAGAGATCCGGGCATCCTCCAAACCCGTTTAACCTCTGCCTTTTGACCTTCGGGCTCCCCTTCTCCTCGGGGTTTCTCGGCTTTCTTTCTTTCCGAACGTTTGGCTGGGGCGTCCCGGGAGGGCCTCGGAGGGGAGACCCAGGGAGGTGGCCGGGGGCTGAGGGGCCTAGAAGCCCGGCCGCCTGCTTTTTTCGAGGGGTCTGTCCCCGGCCCCCTTTCGGTTGGACGCCGCCAGCCGCCGCCGCTCACTCTGGTTCTCTGAAGAATTGACTCTTAATTCACTGGGACTTCGTCGTGTCTGAGAAAACTACTGTCTCTCTAAACTTTTCCAAGGAAACTTTGATAACGAACGGCTGGCGATTGCTAGACAGAGAATCCCCTACCGGCTTGGTCGAGTAGTAGATGAGTGGCTGCTCGACAAAGGTAATTAACCAGAATTAATTAATTAACTTAAAACCACACTCTTAATGGTGCAGAGCTCTCCCTTCCCTCGAGAAGGACAGATTGGCCGATGACCCCGCTGGGCTTCCTCCGGCTGTGGGCTGTTGTCGGGCACCGGGGGTCCCCCCAAGCCGCCCCCAGGAGGCCTCCTGGAGACCCTCGAAGCTCCTCTACCACCTGTAGGCAGGGAAGGAGGCTCGTGGAAGCAGGGAAGGTGGCCCAGGTGCAGCAAGGAAGGTGGTCCAGGTGCAGCAGGAAAGAGGGTCCATGGGAAACAAGGAAGGTGGCCCAGATGCAGCAGGGAAGGTGGTCCATGGAAAGCAAGGAAAGTGGCCTAAGTGAATTGGAAAGGTGGCCCAGGTGCAGCAGCAGGAAAGGTGGCCCAGGTGCAGCAGGAAAGAGGGTCCATGGGAAACAAGGAAGGTGGTCCAGGAGAAGCAGGAAAGGTGGCCCAGGTGCAGTAGGGAAGGAGGCCCAGGGGAAGCAAGGAAGGTGGCCCAGGTACAGTAGGGAAGGTGGCCCAGGGGAAGCAGGGCAGGTGACCCAGGTGCAGTAGGAAAGGTGGCCCAAGTGCAGCAGGACTCCTCTGGGAGGGACAGAAAGCAGCAGAGCAAGGTTTTTATGGGAGAAGTGATTGGCAGGGAGATGCTCAGGAGCCAGATGGTGATGGAAAGAGTGAAGTAAGACCCGGGAATGGAGAGAGATTGGAGGGAAGGAGCTGAGAGGGCTGGAAGGAGAGAAAGGACAGCAGAGCAGGGGAGGAGGAGGAGGATGAGAAGGGGGGAAGCTACCATTGTGCTCTGCACAGAGAAAGTGCTTGTCAAGTGACTTGGGGGCTCAAGCTCTTAAAGAAAGTTCTCTAGCTCCCCCAAAGAAGACTCAGGGGGCTGGTACCTTTGCGCCCCATAGTCTGGTGCCCTCAGGAGTAGGAAGGTGGTCCCCAGAGTGGAAAGGAGAGAACTTGGCGGGAGGGAAGCGACTCTTCCCAGAGCTGGGAGGGAGGAGGCTTCTAGCCACAGATAGAACTTGGGGGGGCCCAGGATGGAGTCAGGCCATTCTGTGATTCCCATTCCCACCCTTCAGGCCCCCTGTAGAGGGGCAGGGCGAGCTCTGTACCTTTAAGGCTAAACTCGAGGGGGAGGTAGAGCTGCTAAAAGTCCACTTAACCAGCTGATAACTCTGCTTTTAAATGTTCACTGGGGATTTCCCCCAAACTAAACCCCTGTCACTTCCTGACCCCCCAGGTGGGGACTAAACATGCCGATAACCAGACGTGATAAACCCACAGCAGGACCAAAAGTTAAAGGGACTGTAACGAGATCACTAAAAGCCACCAACCCAGAGCCCCCATTGGGCCGATTTTCTCTCCAGCTGGGCAAGCTTTAACCCTTTGAGGAGTGTGCCAGTGGGGCACAGCTGGGGCCTCGGGGCAGCTTTGCCCAGGTCCCCAGGGTCCCCTCTCCATCAGCCACCCCCTCTCCTGGGATCCGAGTGGCCGAGAGAGAGAGAGAGAGCCCAGGCTGAGGCTGGGACAGCTTGTGACCTGAGGGGAGGGTTGCCGCCCATCACTCGAGAAGGAAAGGGATGGAGTGTGGAGACAGTTTGAGGGCAAGATTTCCCCTGCCCGAAGCCAGGTTTGGGGGGAATAGAGCCCTGCATGGGGATTCAGAAGGATCTGAAGCCTGAGCAAATCTCTTAGCTTAGCTGGGTCTCGGTTTCCCTTCCTGTTAGATGATGAGACCGCATTTGGTGGCCTCTAGGGTCTCCTATGACTTGCTGAGCAGCCAGTAGAGGCTGAGATAATCATCTGGGCCCTTAGCCCCTCTCAGGGATTCTGACATGGTGGAGGCGGTAGCCAGGACCAGGGAGGAAGTGCTGGCTGCAGAGTTAGCCGTCCCAAGTCCCAGCACTGACAATGACTGCATCTCAGTGTTCCTATCTGTTAAATGGGGGTAATAGCCCTGCCTTGAGCCTTGGGAGAGTGCTTTGCTCATCTGTGAGCCAGGGCTATGGTTAGGGAGAGGCTGATTTAGCACCTCTGGGACTTATTGTCCCCACAGGTCAAACAGAAGCACTTTAAAAGTCCCATCCAGCAGGGCCATTCTGTTGGAGAACTAGGGGGGAGTGAAAGCAGACAGGTATTGTTGGGTTAGGATCCCTTGTGCTTTCCCAAGCACACCTGAGACAGGTGGGAGGCTGTGCAGGAGGCAGCACTGAGCCAGACCCCTGGGACCTCTGCCCGCGGGCCTGGCACCAGACCGGGCGCCACCCTGGGATGCTGGGGAGAAGGGCTTTTGGCCCTGGATGGGTAAAGGAATCGAGTTGCCAGGTGACCGAGGAAGGCCACTGGGGGACGGGCCCCAAGGAGGCTTAAGCAGGGACCGCCAGGAGCCGGGTCACAAGTTGGTCCATCCTCAGCCCAGGACCCCTAGGGGGTGGGGTGGGCTAGCAGACACCCTAACACTAAACCAGATCTTTAAAGAGAAGCTAAACCAGAAGCTAAACGAGGGCTAAGCCAGGACCTAAACCCCCTGTGCCAGGAGCTGAAGGACTGGGGGAGAAGGGGGCCCAAAGATACGCCCCACCTCCAGCGCCGCCCCCTCAAACCAACCCCCCAAACCAGAGTTAAACTTAAGCTTAAACACAATTAAAACGATTTTCTAAAAACCAAATGACAAACGCAGCAAACTCAGAGGGTTAAACCGACCCCCAGACCACTTAAAAGGCAAAACCAACCAAAACAGCCGGCCCCTGGTGCGAATTCTGAGGTGTGCCCGGCCAGCCGGGGGGTGCAACAAGCAAAGTGGGGCGTTTGGCTGTCAGTCAAGTGAGGTCCCTTTAACGTTTATCCGTGTCGGTGCTTGGCTTCCATCTGGGGGGCAGAGGCCCTGCTCCCCCTGGTCCTGGGCCCGTGGGATGAGGGAGGCAGGCTGATGGCCTCCTCCCTGCACTGTGGGGAAAGGAGGGAGAGCAAAGGCTCAGAGGAGGAGGGATGGGAGAGGGATTCCCTGGTCCACCTGCCTGCCAGTCTCTCTCTGTCTCTGTCTTCTGTGTCTGTCTCCCCTTCCGTGTCTCTCTCTTTGCTGTTTGTGTCTTTCTCTTTCTGTCTCTGTCTCTCTCTGTCTCTTTGCCTCTGTTTCTTTGTCTCTGTTTCTGTCTCACTGTCTCTGTGTCTCTGTGTATGTCTCTGTCTCTGTTTCTGTCTCTTTTGCTGTCTTTCTCTCTCTCTTTCTTTGTATCACCATCTCTGTCTCTCCCTCTCTCTCTTTCTTTGTCTCTGTCTGTCTCTCTGTTCTGTCTCTCCCTCTCTTTGTCTCTCTCTTGTATTTTTGCTCTGTTTCTGTGTGTCTGGCTCTCTGTCTCTGTCTCTTTGTCTCTGTCTCTGTTCTCTGTCT
>JAJPUD010034709.1:0-10695 GCA_023553655.1 Myrmecobius fasciatus | reverse complement strand
TCTTTAAGTGTACCCATAGTAGAAATGTAGTTCTCAAGAGTTCTTTCATTTTTACATTTTTATGCTTCTTTTCAGTAGTTCTGTGTTTCACATTAGGATAGGACAAGTAGCATCCACAGAGCAAGATGAAGCTGAATACACAAAAATTATTTTATTGTTGGTTACATCCATATTTTTCCCACACCCATGTAGCATATAAGTTATTTAGGGCACATCCTCTTCCATGATTTTTCTTGTCAGTAACAAACTCTTGCAGTTGGAATGGACCTCAAGAGCCATCTTTGTAGGCGATCCCTACCGGATCAAGAATCCCTTCTCAAAAATACCCCATGGATGTAATTTGCTTGAGTGAGAGAGACTCCGTTCCATTTGGGCACAACTGAAAAGGTTTAAAAAGCTTCTTGTTTTTATTAGGCCTAAAACAATCCCTCTGAAATTTCACCTCTTGTATCTAGTTGCGCTATTTGAGGGGAACCAGACTGACTTTTCATCCCTCTTCCACAATGACAGCCCTTCATGGACTTGAAGACAGCTAAAATTTGGTCCTTCTTAAGCCCTCTCTCGGGTCTAAATATTCTTGGTTCCTCTCACTATCTTCATTGCTTCCTTTGGACCAAGTCCCAGCTTGTCTTTGTCTTCTGTAAGATATAATACAGTAAACTGAACACTCCATATGGTCCCTGACCAAGGCACGGTATATGTCTCTCATTTGGAAAATGTCTTTCTTAATTAATCTTGAATAGCTTGAATAGCTTTGGTGGCTTCCATTTTGTTTGCAGATGACTAAAACCTCTAGTTCTTTTTCTAATAGGAACCATTTGCTTATTCACACCTTTTGTATCCCTTAAAAATTCCATTTTCAAAATGAAATTTATCTGTTTATCTTTGGTGGAAATTGATTTCTGAACCACCTTTTAAAAAATCTTTTTGGGGGGGGGGTAGAGAGGTGAAGTGTGTCAATTGGTATTGACTTGCTAGGAAGTGTTAAGTGTCCAAGATCAGATTTGAATTCAAGAATTCCTGACTCCATGACTATCCACTGATAGTCTAGGTGCCCCCAAGTATATAATTTTGAATTTATGTATTCCATTTCACTTTATTTATAGATTTGGCCATCATTCTAGCTTTTGGAGATCTTTTTGGAGCCTGACTCATGAACCTGTAAACTGTCCATCTTAGTTTGGTGTTAGCCACAAAGTATTCTTTCTCTGCCTCTATCCAAATTATTTATCACATTAATGTGTAGCACAGGGCCAATGACAGAACACTGTAGCACTGCATTGGAGAGCTCCTTATATTGACATTTACCCATTAATAGCTGTGCTTTGATTTTAGTTATTCAAACAGTCCTGGTTAGTAAGAGATTTGCCTCATGTGACCCATTCTTTCATACATACATATATATATGCATATATATATATATTTCATTAACTATTTCCTAATTACACGTAAGAAATTTTCACTTTCATTTTAAAAATTTTTGAATGGTCAATTGTCTCCCTCTCTCTCACCCCTTCCCTACTCCTTAAGAAAACAAGCATTATGGTATCACTTATACATGTGGAGTTATGCAATTCATATATTTATATTTGCCACCTTACAAATGAAAATGCACATAAAAAACAAGAAACCTTTAAACATTTAAAAAGTATGCTTACATCTGCATTCAGAGTTCATCATTCCTCTCTTTGGAAGTGGACAGCATTTTTCATCATGGTTCCTTTGGAATTGTCTTGGAGCAGTGTCTTGATGAGAATAGCTAAGTCTTTCACAGTTGATCTTCCTTACAAAATTGCTGTTTGTTGTGTACAATAGTCTCCTGGTCCTGTTCACTTTCCTTTGTGTCACTTCATGTAAATCTTTCCAAGTTATTTCTGAAACCTAATGGTCATTTCTTAAAGTACAATCTTATTCAGAACCATATACCACAACTCTTGCGGCCATTCTTCAACTGAAGGGAATCCCCTCAATTTCCAGTTTTTTTCCCTACCAAAAACTGCTGCTTTAAATGTTTTTGCACAAATAGATCCTTTCCCCCTTTTCTTTGATCTTTTGGGATACAAACCTGAGAGATATTGCTAGGTCAAAAGATATGCATAATTTTATAGCCTATATAATGCTTTTTGGTACTACACACACACACACACACACACACACACACACACGTGAGGGGAGAAAGTTCTCTTTCTATCCCTCACAATGTCCTTCATGGAAAAACTGATTCAGTCTATGTGTAAGGTTAACTTTAGGCATGGGCTTCACCTGTCTCCACAGGTCTGAGAGGTAAACTTTACTACGTTCCTCTAATTTGCTTACAATATCACTCTTTATATCTAGATCATGAAGCCATTTAGATCTTATCTTGATATGTGGTGTTAGGTGTGGGTCAAGCCCTAATTTCTTCCACACTAGTTTCCAATTTTCCCAGCAGTTTTTGGGAAATAGTGAGTACTTATCGCAGAAGCTGGGGTCTTTGGCTTTATCAAACACTAAATTGCTAAAGTTATTGCCTAGATTGTCCTGATATCCAATCCTATGCCACTGATCGACTGCTCTATTTCTCAGCCAGTACCAAACAGTTTTGATGACTGCTGCTTTATACTATAGTTTTAGATCTAGTACAGCAAGGCCACCTTCATCAGCCTTTTTTTCATTAATTCACTTGAGATTCTTGACCTTTTGTTCTTCCAAATGAACTTTGCTACTATTTTTTCTAGGTCTGTAAAATAATTTACTGGGAGTTTGATTGGTATGGCACTAAATAAGTAGATTAGTATTGTCATTTTTATTATATTCGCTGAGCCTACCCATGAGCACTTAAGTTTTTCCAATTGATTAGGTCGGATTTTATTTCTGTGGAAAGTGTTTTGTAGTTTTGTTTGTATACTTCCTGACTCTTGCTTGGCAAATAGATTCCCAAATATTTTCTACTATCGACAGTTATTTTGAATGGAATTTCTTTCTGTGTCTCTTGCTGCTGAACTTTGTTGGTAATATATAAAAATGCTGATGATTTATGTGGATTTATTTGGAATCCTGCAACTTTGCTAAAGTTGTGAATTGTTTCTAGTAGTTTTTTAGTTGAGTCTCTAGGGTTCTCTAAGTATACCATCATGTCATCTGCAAAGAGTGATAATTTGGTTTCTTCATTACCTACTCTAATTCCTTTTCTCTTTTTCTTCTCTTATTGCCAAAGCTAACATTTTTAATACAATATTAAATAGTAATGGTGACAGTGGGCAGCCTTGTTTCACTCCTGATCTTATTGGGAATGGTTCTAGTTTGTCTCCATTACATATGATGATTGCTGATGGTTTTAAGTAGATGCTACTAAACATTTTAAGGAAAAACCCATTTATTCCTATACTCTCTAGTGTTTTTAATAGGAATAGGTGTTGTATTTTATCAAATGCTTTTTCTGCATCTATTGAGATAACCATATGGTTTTTGTTAGTTTGGCTATTAATATAATTGATTATGCTGATCGTTTTCCTAATACGGAACCAGCCCTACATTCCTGGTATAAGTCCTACTTGGTCATAGTGTACTATCCTGGGGATGACTTTCCGTAATCTCATTGCTATTATCTTATTACAAATTTTTGCATCAATATTCATTAGGGAAATTGGTCTATATTTTTCTTTCTCTGTTTTCACCCTACCTGGTTTAGCTATCAGCACCATAGCGGTCTCATAGAAGGAATTTGGTAGTATACCTTCAGTCCCTATTTTTTCAAATAGTTTGTATAGTATTGGAATTAATTGTTCTTTGAATGTTTGGTAGAATTCACATGTCAATCCATCTGGCCCTGGAGATTTTTTCTTAGGGAGCTGGTTATTAGCTTATTCTATTTCTTTTTCTAATATGGGGCTATTTAAATAATTTATTTCCTCTTCTGTTAATCTGGGCAATCTATGTTTTTGTAGATATTCCTCCATTTCATTTAGATTATCAAACTTACTGGCATAAAGTTGGGCAAAGTAACTCCTAATTGTTGCTCTAATTTCCTCTTATTGGAGGAAAGTTCTCCCTTATCATTTTTAAGACTAACAATTTGATTTTCCTCTTTCCTGTTTCTTATCAAATTAACTAAAGGCTTATGTATTTTGTTGTTTTTTTCATAAAACCAACTCAGTTTTATTTATTAATTCAATAGTTTTATTATTTTCAATTTTATTAATTTCCTTTTTTATTTTTAGAATTTCCAATTTGGTGTTTAATTGAGGGTTGTTAATTTGTTCTTTTTCTAGGTTTTTTGATAATAAGCCCAATTCGTTGATCTTTTCTTTCTCTATTTTATGCAAGTAAGCATCTAGAGATATAAAATTGCCCCTTATAACCGCTTTGGCCGTATCCCACAAATTTTGGTATGTTGTCTCATTATTGTCATTCTCCTGGAAGAAATTCTTGATTGTGTCTATGATTTGCTCTTTCACCCATTCATTCTTCAGGATTAGATTATTTAATTTCCAATTAACTTTTGGTCTATTTTCTCCTGGTCTTATATTGCATGTGATTTTTATTGCATCATGATCTGAAAAAGATACATTTACTATTTCTGCCTTTCTGCATTTGATTTTGAGGTTTTTATGCCCTACTACTTGGTCAATTTTTGTATAAGTTCCACGAACCGCTTAGAAAAAAGTAAACTTCCTACTATCTCCATTCAATTTTCTCCAAAGATCTATCATACCTAACTTTTCTAACAATTGGTTTACCTCCCTAGTTTCTTTCTTATTTATTTCGTGGTTTGATTTATCTAATTCTGAGAGAGCAAGGTTGAGATCCCACACTAGTATAGTTTGGCTATCTATTTCTTCTTGCATCTCTCTTAATTTCTCCCCTAGGAAATTGGATGCTATATCACTTGGTGCATATATATTTAGTATTGATATTGCTACATTATTTATGGTACCCTTTAATAAAATATAATTTCCTTCCTTATCTCTTTTGATTAGATCTATCTTTGCTTTTACTTGATCTGACATAAGGATTGCTACCCCTGCTTTTTTTGTTGACCTGAAGCATAATAGGTTCTGCTCCAGCCTTTTACCTTCACCCTGTATGTGTCACTATGATTTAGATGTGTTTCTTGTAGACAAAATATTGTTGGATTCTGGTTTTTAATTCAGTCTGTTATCCACTTCTGCTTTATGGGAGAGTTCATCCCATTCCCATTCACAGTTACAATAACTAATTCTGTATTTCCTGCCATCTTATGTACCCAAGTTTTTTTTCCCTTTCCTTTCCCCTTTCTCCCTTCCCCCTCCTCAGTATTTTGCTTTTGATGACCACCTCCCTCAAACAGTCTTCCACCCTTTAGAGCCCCTCCCCCTTTTTTACCCCTTTTCCCTTATGAAAAACACATGAGGATAAATACTTCCAGATTTAAAATGTGCGATTGGAGGAAAATACCTTAACTAAACTAAAACAAAGAAACAAAAAAAAAAAAAAAAACTAGTGGTGGTATGATTTCATGACTTACTCAAGCATGATTAAAGACAATTTGATGCTTACTTGGTATGTAGTATGAGATGATCTTCACCTAGTTTCTGGCAGACAATTTTCCCTCTGGTTTTTTGAAATGTTGTTACTGCTGTTATAGCTGTGATCCCTGGATTTATTTTACACTGTTACTAACTATGCTGATTGCCTTCTGTTTACGTGTAACTAATCAATTCTACCAATCAGCCTCTTTATTTTTGTTGTTATCCTTTAGTCATGTCCAACTCTTTGTGGCCTGTGGACCCAACCTTCTCATCTTCTCCTGCTCTTTTTCCCTTTTTCCTCCATCCTTTCCCAGCATCAGGGCCTTTTCCAGTGAGTTTCAACTTCTCATTATGTGGCTAAAATATATGTTTCATTGTAAGTCTTTGAGTTTCCAATGAATAACTTGAATTAATTTCTTTAAGTATGGACTGATTTGACCTCCGTGCTGTACAAAAGAGTCTCAAGAGTCTTCTCCAGCACCACACTTCAAAAATGTTCATTCTGCTGTGCTCATCTTTTTCTT
Source organism: Myrmecobius fasciatus (assembly GCA_023553655.1). Taxonomy (NCBI): domain Eukaryota; kingdom Metazoa; phylum Chordata; class Mammalia; order Dasyuromorphia; family Myrmecobiidae; genus Myrmecobius; species Myrmecobius fasciatus. Next base: position 4,682 of record JAJPUD010034709.1, on the reverse strand, counting down.
TTTTAACTGTCCACCTTTTATAGCCATATATTTTTATTGTTAGTTTCAATTTTTTTTATTAAAGCTTTTTTTTTGTTAAAGCTTTTTATTTGTATAACATATGTATGGGTAGTTCCCCAACATTGATCTTTACAAAGCTTTCCATTACAAATTTTACCCCCAGTCCCCTCCCCTCCCCTAGATGGCAGGAAGTCCACTACATGCTAATAATGTTGAAATGCTTGAGAAGTTATGCAAGAAAAATCCTATCTACAAGAAAAAAAAAAGAATCAGAGAAAGGCAACACAATGCAAACAAATGTCAGTAGAGATCATGAAAATGTTATGTTGTAGTCCATATTTCATTTCCCTCTCTCTGGGTGTATATGGTTTTCTTCAGTGAACAACTGGAACTGGTTTGAGACAATTCTTCGTTGCAGAGAGCCATGTCCATCAGAATTGATCATCATGTAATACTGTTGTTGCTGTGTATGATGATCTCCTGGTTCTGCTCGTTTCACTCAGCATCAGTTCATGCAAGTCCCTCCAGGCCTCTCTGAAATCGTCCTGCTGGTCGTTTCTTACAGAGCAATAATATTCCATAACATTCATATACCATAATTTATTCAGCCATTCTCCAATTGAAGGGCATCTATTCAATTTCCAGTTTCTAGCCACTACAAAAAGGGCTGCCATAAACATTCTTGCACATGTGGGGCCTTTTCCTTCCTTTATGATTTCTTTGGGATATAAGCCCAATAGAAATGCTGCTGGGTCAAAGGGTATGCACAGTTTGATAACTTTTTGAGCATAGCTCCAAATTGTTCTCCAGAATGGCTGTATCCGTTCACAGCTCCACCAACAATGCATCAGTGTCCCAGCCCTCCCACAACCCCTCCAACATTCATCATTAACTTTTCCTGTCATTTTAGCCAATCTGACAGGTGTGAAGTGGTACCTCAGGGTTGTCTTGATTTGCATTTCTCTGATCAACAGTGATTTGGAGCACCTTTTCATATGACTATAAATAGTTTTAATTTCATCCTCTGAAAATTGTCTGTTCATATCCTTTGACCATTTATTGATTGGAGAATGGCTTGAATTTTTATAAATATGAGACAATTCTCTATATATTTTAGAGATGAGACCTTTATCAGAACCCTTAAATGTAAAGATGATTTCCCAATTTATTGCTTCCCTCCTAATCTTGTCTGCATTGATTTTGTTTGTACAAAAACTTTTTAACTTAATATAGTCAAAGTTATCTATCTGGTTTTCAATTAAGAGTTCCAGTTCTTCTTTGGACATAAATTTATTCCATCTCCAAAGGTCTGAGAGGTGAACTATATTACATTCCTCTAATTTACTTATAGTATCACTCTTTATATCCAGATCATGAACCCATTTAGATCTTATCTTGGTATGTGGTGTTAGATGTGGGTCAAGCCCTAATTTCTTCCACACTAGTTTCCAGTTTTCCCAGCAGTTTTTGTCAAATAGTGAATACTTATCCCAAAAGCTGGGGTCTTTGGGTTTATCAAAAACCAAATTGCTATAGTTATTGCCTAGTTTGTCTTGTGATTCTATCCTATTCCACTGATCGACTACTCTATTTCTTAGCCAGTACCAAATGGTTTTGATGACCACTGCTTTATAATACAGTTTTAGATCTGGTACAGCAAGTCCACCATCGTCAGCCTTTTTTTTCATTAATCCCCTTGAAATTCTTGACCTTTTGTTCTTCCAAATGAACTTTGGTACTATTTTTTCTAGGTCTGTAAAATAATTTCTTAGGAGTTTGATTGGTTTGGCGCTGAATAAGTAAATTAGTTTGGGTAGTATTATCATTTTTATTATATTCGCTCGGCCTACCCATGAGCACTTAATATTTTTCAATTGACTAGGTCTGATTTTATTTGTGTGGAAAGTGTTTTGTAGTTTAGTTCATATAGTTTCTGACATTTTCTTGGCAGATAGATTCCCAAATATTTTATGCTATCATCCGTTATTCTGAATGGAATTTCTTTTTCTATCTCTTGCTGCTGACCTTTGTTGGTAATATAAAAAAATGCTGACGATTTATGTGGATTTATTTTGAATCCTGCAACTTTACTAAAGTTGTGAATCGTTTCTAGTAGTTTTTTAGTTGAGTCTCTAGGGTTCTCTAAGTATACCATCATGTCATCTGCAAATAGTCACAATTTGGTTTCTTCATTACCTACTCTAATTCCTTTTATCTCTTTTTCTTCTCTTATTGCCGAAGCTAACATTTTTAATACAATATTAAATAGTAATGGTGACAGTGGGCAGCCTTGTTTCACTCTTGATCTTATTGGGAATAGTTCTAGTTTGACTCCATTACATATGACGCTTCCTGATGGTTTTAAGTAGATGATACTAATCATTTTGAGGGATATCCCATTTATTTCTATACTCTCTAGTGTTTTTAATAGGAATGGGTTTTGGATTTTATCAAATGCTTTTTCTGCATCTATGGAAATAATCATATGGTTTTTGTTAGTTTGGTTATTAATATAATTGATTATGCTAATAGTTTTCCTGATACTGAACCAGCCCTGCATTCCTGGTATAAATCCTACTTGGTCAAGATGTATTATCATGGAGATAAGATTTTAGCAATAAGATCACAGAAAGTTATTTAAATTTTTTTCCTCAGACAATTTCAGAGGGGCTTGGAGAGACTTGCATGAACTGATGCTGAGTGAAATGAGCAGAACCAGGAGATCATTATACATGACAACAACAGTACTATATGAAGATCAATTCTGATGGACATGGCTCTCTTCAACAATGAAATGTTTCAAACCACCTCCAGTTGTTCACTGAAGAAAGCCATGTACACCCAGAGAAAGGGATGTGAAATGTGGACCACAACATAACATTCTCATAGTCCTTGATTGATGTTTGCAAACATTGTGTTTCCTTTATCTGATATATCTTTTGTGTAGATAAGATTTTTCTTGCACAGCAATGATAAGTTTGGAAATATGTATACATATATTCGATTTGCCAATATTTGAACATAATTAACATGTAGTGGATATCCTGCCATCTAGGGGAGGGGTGGGGAGTTGGGGGGGAAAATTTGTAACAGAAAAGCTATGTAAGGGTTAATGTTGAAGAAGTACCTACACATATGTTATGCAATTAAAATAATAAAAATAAAATAAAATAAAATAAAATTTTTGCATCAATATTAATTAGGGAAATTGGTCTATAGTTTTCTTTCTCCGTTTTCACCCTACCTGGTTTAGGTATCACACCCTAGCGGTCTTATAGAAGGAATTTGGTAGTATACCTTCTGTCCCTATTTTTCAAATAGTTTGTATAGTATTGGAATTAATTGTTCTTTGAATGTTTGGTAGAATTCACATATAAAGCCATCTGGACCTGGAGATTTTTTCTTAGGGAGTTGATTAATAGCTTGTTCTATTTCTTTTTCTAAAATGGGGCTATATAAATAATTTATTTCCTCTTCTCTTAACCTGGGAAATCTATATTTTTGTAGATATTCCTCCATTTCATTTAGATTATCAAATTTATTGCCATAAAGTTGGGCAAAGAAACTCCTAATTATTACTCTAATTTCCTCTTCATTGGAGGAAAGTTCTCCCTTATCATTTTTGAGACTAACAATTTGATTTTCCTCTTTCATTTTTCTGATCAAATTAACTAAAAGCTTATCTATTTTGTTGTTTTTTTTTCATAAAACCAACTCTTAGTTTTATTTATTATTTCAATTGTTTTCTTATTTTCAATTTTATTAATCTCACCTTTTATTTTCAGAATTTCCAATATGGTATTTAATTGAGGGTTTTTAATTTGCTCTTTTTCTAGTTTTTTTAATTGTAACCCTAATTCATTGATCTTCTCTTTCTCCATTTTATGCAAATAAACATCGAGAGATATAAAGTTACCCCTTATAACCGCTTTGGCTGTATCCCACAAATTTTGGTATGTTGTCTCATTATTGTAGTTCTCCTGGATGAAATTATCGATTGTGTCTATAATTTGCTCTTTCACCCATTCATTCTTCAGGATTAGATTATTTAATTTCCAATTAACTTTTCTTCTGTTTTCTCCTGGTTTTATATTACATGTGAGTTTTATTGCATCATGATCTGAAAAGGATACATTTACTATTTCTGCTTTTCTGCATTTGATTTTGAGGTATTTATGCCCTAACACATGATCAATTTTCATATAAGTTCCATGAACCCCTGAGAAAAAAGTATACTCCCTTCTATCACCATTCAATTTCCCCCAGAGATCTGTCATACATAACTTTTCTAACATTTTATTTATCTCCCTAACTTCTTTCTTATTTATTTTGTGGTTTTATTTATCTAATTCTGAGAGAGCAAGGTTGAGATCCCCCACTAGTATAGTTGTACTATTTCTCCTTGCATCTCTGTTAGTTTTTCTCTAGGAATTTGGATGCTATACCACTTGGTGCATATATGTTTAGTATTGATACTGCTTCATTGTCTATGGTACCCTTTAGTAAAATATAGTTTCCTTCCTTATCTCTTTTAATTAGATCTATTTTTGCATTTACTTGATCTGAGATAAGGATTGCTACCCCTGCTTTTTTTGTCCACTTGAAGCATAAAAGATTCTGCTCCAGCCCTTTACCTTCACTCTGTATGTATCTCTATGTTTTAGTTGTGTTTCTTGTAAACA
>JAJPUD010034707.1:0-10695 GCA_023553655.1 Myrmecobius fasciatus | reverse complement strand
ATCAATATCTATATGAAAAAAAAATTATCTATATCCTTGTTGATTAAAAAAATGGAAACTAAAACAATTCTCAGGTACCACCCCATAATTCTCAGATTGGCTAAGATGACAGGAAAAGATAATGATAAATTTTAAAAGGGTTGTGGGAAAACTGGGAAACCAATGCATTGTTGATGGAGTTGTAAAATGCTTTAACCATTCTGGATAGCAATTGAAAGACTTGTTTTTTTTTTTCAATTGTTCAGTGATCCAAGGCAATCCCAATAGACTTAGGACAGAAAATGCCAACTGCATCCGAAAAAAGAACTAAGGAGACTGAATGTAAATCAACACATGCTTTGTTCACTTTTTTTTCTGTCTTCCATTTTTTTCTTTTTTTTTTAATGTCTTCCTTGGTTTTTCCATTTTGCTTTGCTTTTTCTCCCTTAACATGATTCATGTGAAAAATTTTTAAAAAATTGTTAGGAAAAACAAAACAAAGCAAAACCAAACAATTAAAAAAATAAAACTACTAGACTATGAAAAGAGGAAGATCTGCTTATTAGCAAAGGAACCTAGCTACATAAGCAATATCTCAGCCTGGTACAGACTGGTTGATACTTATTTTGCCTCCCAAGGACTTACAGGGAGTCCACTTTGGGATACAACAACAAATTATGTCAGTTCAGGGAGAAGCTCCATTCAAGGCTTTTTGAAACTCTGAGAAAATGTCAACTCAGAAAGATAAGTTCAGGAAAATCCTTAATAATCCTTACCAATTTATATGTTTATAGATATGAAAAAGTTTGCATTGTTGTAATCAAAGGATATGAACAAATAATTCTCCAAATAACTAATAGTAAAAGAAAAAAAATCAAACTAAACCTATTTTTTTTTAAACTTTGCCTTCCAGAAAATTGGCAAACATGACAGAAATAAATCATTACTGCTAAAGTAATTGTGGGAAGATAGATATAATGCATTCCTGGTAGTGCTATGAATTAGCATGACCATTTAAAAATATTTGATATTATAAAAGTGAAGAAATAAAAATTGCCAGACCATTTCAACTTGTGAGTCTCCTCTTACATACCTATGTGCCCCAAGAAGGGGATTGATAAAAACAAAGTTCCCTCATATACCAAAATATTCACAGCCTTTTTGTAAAAGCAAATAATTAAACATAAAATAGGTATTTATTATCTGGGGGAAGGCTAAAACAAATTATAGTACATGAATGTTATAGATAATTACAATGTTATAAATACTTGATGCAATGATTATAGAGAAACATAGAAAGATTAACATGAACTGTTGCAGTATGAAGTTAGCAGATTCAAATAAACATTTTATAAAAGGATTATAACAATATAAATGGAAAGAAGGACAATCCCAAATCAACAAAATGTGAATGTTTCAAAATTACAAAGAACTAGCAGGCCCTACTCCCTTGTATAATAGGAACTGCAAAACTTTGGAATATTACATGTTTTTAGATTATTTGATTAATTGATGTTTGGTTAATTTGTTTCCTTTCTTTTTATGTTCCTTTTTAAATTAAACTATGCTGTCATATGAGCTGGTTCTCAGGAAGGAAAAATGAAGAAGAATATGGTATGGAGGAAAATTAATTAATGCAACTGCCCTTCTCCCCCAATCAATAAAATGATTTAAAAAATAAAAAAGTGAAACAAACCCTATCTATCTCCCTACTGTGAAAATATGACATGTCTATAATTCTCGACCCCATAAATGTTAAAGCTTGACTTTTAAATGAGGTAGGAGCTGCCTTTAATTCCATACCTGTCCATTCTTCCTCCATTCTTAAATTAATCTTTTATCAGTTTTTATTATCCTCTCCAATATTGGAGATTTGTGCCAGTTAGGAATTTTCTATAATTTGATTGTGTGGTATAGTTCACAGGTTTCCAAGCTAACAAATTTTGACCAAGATATCATCACCACAACAAAAGCATCTCACAAACCTAACCTACTATAGGAAACATTTCCCTATTCTATCCAGCTGTGTCCTCTTTCCCAAGGATACAATCTGCACTTTGTCTATGAGACAGATCTTGCTGTTGTTAAGTGACCTTCTTTTCCCTGCTGAGAGTATAAAAATATTATAAATGTTTTGGATAAACAGCAAATTTCCTAGGTACAGGGGAGGGGGAGAGGGTAAGTCTAACCCCATACTCTTGCTGAGTTTGTGTGAAACAGGAAGGAAACTGTAACTAGCAGGTTTAAAAAAAAAACACTTTATGGCTTTCCATTAGAAAGTACACAATAGCAGAATGAAGGCCAAATGCTGATCAATGGAAAAGCTCATTCCCACTCAGCTAGGAATATTTTTCTTCTTCATGGAAGTATAAATAGGAAAAAAATGATGACTAAGTTTAGGAATATCTTAGAAAGGTCAACCAAAACATCATATAAACAAATGGCTCTTTTGTTAAAACTTCACTGCTATTAGCAGTTGCTTCTTTATATCACAGAAATTATGTAGCAAGCAGAGTCTCTTTAAAATAAGTAAGATGTAGAAATATTTATTTCTACAAAATTTATTTGTAAACAGAGGCAATAAGAAATCTAAATGATGCAAATGCAACAAGTTTACATATGAAGAAAACTGTGATTTCTTTGATTTAGGAAACTTAGATGAGGAAACTCCCTCTATTAATGCAAGTTGACACTTATTTTCATAAATAAATGTCTAGAGCATTCATGAATTATGTGAGGTCACTGACACTATAATATATATATATAGTCATATGCATATGTATATTTTATATTAACTTACATTACATTTATTTGTACATTACCTATAACTTTGCCATTTTTTGCCAAAGGTCCACCTTATATGACAAACTATTTTTAAGGGGAAAAAAGAGAAAAAAAGGGAAAAATTGTCAAAAACCATTAAATACATGAAAAAAAATCTATGAAAAATATGTGATTTCACATTTGTTCCACAATGTTCCATACGTTTATCTCTGCAAAGGAATAGGAAGAATGCTTTTTCATATTTCTTCTTTGGGAAAATGCATATTCTTTATAATTTTGTAATATTGACTTTTAATTATTTTGTGGCTATTGTCCTTTCTATCTCCATTGCTGTATTCAGTGTGTATATTTGTATGCATTTATCTATCTCTCTTGTCTATCTCTTATTTATCTATCCAATCTACTTTCCTTTACATTTATCCACACAGTTTATTTAACTACATTCCAAAGGGAATCTACTTAGCTTCTAGTTGTTTGCAATCCCCAAAAGTACCACTATAATTATTTTAATGTGTGTGGTTTTTTTTTTCATAAAAATAATGATTTCTCTGGGATTCATGCCAGTAGTGAAATCTCTTGATCAAGGAGTACGGACATTTTATGCTGATATATCTTTTAAATCAAGTTTTTATATAAATTTGTAGGCATTATTCTTTTTGGATTTTTAATTTGGCAGCTTTTTATTTCTGTTGTTACTGGTCACCAGAGATGGGTGCCAAGGTTCATGCAACCAGTTTTCATCAGAATGGGACTGGCATACAGATTTTCTTGGTTTTAAAGCTGACCCTTTTTTGTTAACAAACATGCAAATTTGTATATACACAGAGGATCCAAAACATGCCTAAGAGAATGTTTAGCATATTCAAAGATAATGCTATTAATATTCCATAAGTGGTTACCAATTAACTGGAACTTCACTATTTCATTTTCTCTCATTGATTGTTATAGGTTTAAACTCATTGTGACTGAATGAAACACATTTGAGATTACCTTCTGGAGCACAATTGATCTCTGCTATGGATCAGAGTTAAGCTAACTCATAATCTAAAATGACAAGTATTTAGAATTAAGGATACTCTAAAAAAGTATTGCTGTATACTAAATGTATTCATGGTCTTGTACTCAGAAGATCCTAGGTATATATTCTTATATCACTTTTGTGAATATGAACTATTTTTTTTCTGAGTCTTAAGTTACTTTACAAAATAAGTATTAAAAACAACATTGACAACAATAATAGCAGTTATATAGTAATTTGATGTGTAAAAATTATTTTCTTGTGGTATTCTTTTTATTCTAACAAAAATCCTTGGATATAAGTTATTGTACTCATTTTACAAATGAGGCAATTGAGGCTGAGTAGTTAAGTGAATTACTTAATGTCATACCACTAGTATATTAAGTAAGATTTGAATTTAGATCTTTTTGTCCCATTGTGCCACTTCGTTACCTTTTTATAGTTTTACAGTCTTTCATACATATAGTTATGTCATAATGCTATTGTAAAACTCAAATGACATGGCTTATTTAAAATTTATTGTAAATTTTAAAGCATAACATAAAGGTTAATTATTATGCAAAATTATCTAGCCTCTCATATACATTAGAATTCTAAGGACCAGAGAAATGAAGTAACTTGTTTCTAGTCTTACCTATAGTTAGTATCCAAATGCCAGCCCTTTTTAATTCAAATCCACTTTTTTTACACCACTTTGACAACTTTAGTACTATGCCCAAGTCTGATCTGATCTGCAAACTCAAATATATATCATGGACCATCTTAAAGTTATCATGTTTGTATTTCCCAAATTGTTGCCAAGTTCTTTAGAATGCTATGATTGTTATTTGACAAAATGGATGTGTTATCAGCATCATGAACACATTTTTGAGCTACCAGTCACTTAGAAGAACTTCTAAAAACAGTGATATCTTCTCTGAACAATTCCAGACAATTTGTCTTATTCTTAGGCTAGTTACCTCATAGGTCACTGCATTCCTGCTTTGCTTACATGACAATCGAATGATAGAGACAGCAGAGAACCTTGGGCTTCAAAATAATTTTTCCCCTATTTTCTAAAGTAACAAAGCCTATTAAGCTTCAAAGAATACTGCAGAAAGACACAGCTATGTCTTTTTTAAAAAATCAGGTTTTTATCTAAGTATACAGACACTGCTCTCTTGTATCAGTTATTTTGAGAACTCATTTTATTTCAATTGCTCAGGGTCCCCAGGGAGCGATGCATTAGGATGACTCTGAAAAAATTAACATGTTTCACAGGGGGAAAAATAAATAAGGACCTGTTTGGGTTATGTAGAAAGACTGAATTGAGATTCTAAATTGGCTTACAGGTTGAATGTTGTACCGTGTATTGAATCTTAGAGGAAAAATTACAGAAATAAATAGAGGTCAAAAATATCAACTAGCCTTACAATTAGCTCATGGCAGCTGAGCAGCTTCTAAAATCTATCTTACTATAGTCTGTCACTATTGGTGACTCTTGAACATGCTCTGGGAAAGTTCCCTTGAAATGAAATAAATGTAATTTGTTACAATCTCCTTCTGAATTCTTGCTTTTATTTCTTTGTTTTGGGGAATATAGGAAATGTAAATGGGAAAGATTAAAAAAAAGAAAAAAAGAAATGGTAGGAACAAACTATTGCTGATCTATGGAGTAACGATGGTCCCCTATCCCAACAAAGTTGCCCGGCTTTGAGCTCATCCATAACATTCAAATACAAGAGAATTTGGCTTCTAAAACAGAGGTTAAGCTTTTTTTTTTGTTTCTTTTGTTTTTTTCCATTGTTTCAAATTGTTTTTTTTTTCTGGATTCTTGCAATGGAAACTCTGTAATATGGCTATAATATTCTTCTGAATATTCCTTTTGGTACCTTTTTCAGAATGTTATTACTGGATTTTTTCATTTTCCCTACTGAGTTCTGGATATCAAGTTGATTTTCTTTGGTGCTTTCTTGAAAGATGATTTCTAGGCTTTTACTTTGTTCATGTCTTTCAGTTAGTACAAGAATTTTAAAATTACCTCTCTTTGATCTATTTTCCAAACCAATTGTTTTTCCCAATGAGATATTTTATATTTTCTGCTATTTTTCACTTTTTAAACTCCCTTCTATTGTATTTTTATATATATTATAGATGCAGTAGCTTCCTTTTCTCCAATTCTATTGTTTTTTTCTTTTCTTTCTTTCTTTTTTTTTTTTTTTTTTTTGCTGAGGCAATCTAGGTTAAGTGACTTGCCCAGGGTCACACAACTAGGAAGTGTCTGAGACCAGATTTGAACTCCTCAGGTGCTCCTAACTTCAGGGCTGGTGCTGTAACCACTGCACCACTTAGCTGCCCCTCTATTGTTTTTTGAAGAAAATGTTTGTACTCGTTTTTTCATTCATTAATTCTATTTTAATGTCTTCTTTTATTCAATGACTTTTTGTTCTTTTTTACCATTTGGATTATTTTTAAAAGATATTATTTTCTTATGCAAATTAAAACAATTTTGAGGTACCAATTCACATCTCTCAGATTGGCTAAGATGATAGGAAAAGGTAATGATGAATATTGTATGGGACATAGCAAAATTAGGATACTAGTATATTGTTGCTGGAGTTGTGAAATAATCCAACAACTCTAGAGAACAATCTGAAACTATGCCCAAAGAACCATAAAACTACATACTCTTTTATCCAGGAATGTTTCTACTGAGGCTGTATTCCAAAGAGATCATAAAAGAGGGAAAAGAACCTATATGCACAAAAATGTAACAGCCATTTTTGTAGGAACAGGGAACTATAAATCGAATAGATGTCCATCAGTAGGGAAACGGCTGAATAAGATATGGTATGTGCATGTATTGGAATATTAGTGTTCAATAAGAAATGATGAGCAGACTGATTTCAGAAAATCCTAGAAATATTTGCATAGACTGATGTTAAATTGAAGTGAGCAGAACCAAAAAAATATTGTGCACAATAACAATAAGATTATGTGATGATCAACTATGATGGACTTTTTTTTCCTACAATGAGGTGATCCAAGATAATTCCAAAAGACTTGGGATGGAGGGTACCATTACTATCCAGAGGGAGAACTATGGAGAGTGAATGCATATCAGAGCAGAGTATTTATACCTTTTGTTTGTTTGTTTGTTTATTGTTTATTTCTCATATTTCCCCCTTTTTATCTCATTTTTCTTGACATGACATATATAGAAACGTGTCTAAAAGAATTACAGGTTTAACCTAAAAAAGTATTATTTCTTCAGCATTTTAATTTTATTTCTCTTTTACTAGGCTTTTGACTCTTTTTTTCAAATTTTTTTGCATTCGTTTTTTTCCCAAAATTTGTCCTATACTTCTAATATATGATTTTTTAAAAATATCCTTCTTGAGTTCTTGTAGGAATTCATTTTTGCCCCTGAAAAACAATTACATATTTCTTTCTGGCTTTAGATGTTGCAATTATGACTTTGTTTTCTTTTTGTTGTCAGATGGTTTATATTGTTTGCTTATTTTCCAAGTCTACTTCTTTTGATTACTAACTGTGTTAAAGTTGGCATCCTGGACACTATCTACAATCGTAGGCATTGGGCAATGCAATGATTTTATCTCAGTATATTCAGAGTTACTTTGGGGACCTGTTAGTTTTCAATTCTTCCAGGGAGGTATAATTTAAGTAGAGGTGTGTTTACTACTCTTTTTGCCTGTACACTGGTCTGTGAGTGATCAGAGCACTCTTGTCCCCCTTGGAACCATGACTAGCATTTTCACTTCTCTGGAAGCATGAACTTTTCTGTACTAGTACGTCTTTTTGCCCTGGGAAAGAGACCAGATTCAGGACAAAATTGTGTCCTGAGTCTGAATATGGGCAATTCAACAGGGTCCTCAAAGGGATTGGCACAATTTCCTTACAAACAGTGTTAGAAGCAACAACTGCCAGTTATCCCCAAGGCCTGCTGCTGGTCTTGACAACTGCAGCCTATATACCGCATTGTGATCCACTCTCATACTTGTTTGACATATTTTGTTGCAGAACTTATAAGTTGTCTTGGACTGGAAAATAATTTTATTCCATTCTTTTGTGGGTTCTTTTGCTCCAGAATTAAATTTAAAGCATTATTTAAATTCAGAAGGAATTTAGGAGAATTCAGGAGAGTCCTTGCCTTTTCTCTACCTGCTTGACAAAGAATTTTCACTTTTACAATGCAACTAAAGGAGTCACAATAGCAGAATAACTGTTCTGTGAGTCAGTTATAATACCTCTTATTTAAAAAAAAATAAACTGGCAAATTAAGAAAGACTCCATCATAGCAATTTATGATGGGCATAGGGGAGACTAGGGTTCATCTTCAGATGAGGATACTAAAGCAAAACAAGCTTCCACACCAAAAAATAGCATGTAATAGTTTCCTGTGCAGAGCAAATTTATAGAACTCAAAAAAAGAATTTAATTCATTCATTTATTTATTTTATAGTCTTTGTTCTTTACTTTTTGTCTCTTTTATTGTATGTATTTATTTAATTAATTCATTTATTTTTAATACACATTGCTTTATGAATCCTATTGGAAAAGAAAAATGAAAGCAAAAGAAAAAAGGGAGAGATAAAAAAAGTAAAAAAAAAAGAGTGAACATAGCATGTGTTGATTCATAGTCAGTCTCCATAGTTATTTTTTTGCATGCAGATGGCATTTTCTGTCCAATGTCTATTGGTATTGCTTTTTATCACTTAACCACTGAGAAGAACCAAATCTTCCAAAGTAGATGATTGTACATTGTATACAATGCATTCCTAGTACTATAGATTTGCTCAACATCAGTTCATGTAAATCATCCCAAGCCTTTCTAAAATCAGCTTAATTTTTTATAGAACAATGGTATTTGATTATTTTCATATAACACAATTTGTTCAGCCATTCTTGAATTGATAGGCATCTACTCATTTTCCAATTCTTTGCTACCACAAAAAAGATCTGTTATAAACACTTTTTCACATATGGGTCATTTCCCCTCTTTTATGATCTCTTTGGGATACAGCCTCAGTAGAGACACTGCTGGATAAAAGGAGATGCACTTTTATAGACCTTTCAGCATAGTACCATATAGTTCTCCAGAAAGGATAGGTGACTTCACAACTCCAGAAACAAAGTATTAGTGTCTCAGTTTTCCTACATCCCCTCCAACATATATCATTATCTTTTTTCTGTTATCTTAGCCAATTTGTGAGGTGTGAGGTGATACCTTAGAGTTTTAATTTGCATTTCTCTAATCAAGACTGATTTAGAATACTTTCTTCATATGAGCAGAGATGGCTTTAATTTTGTTATCTGAAAATTGTCTGTTCATATCATTTGATCATTTATCAATTGGGGAACGTCTTGTATTTTTGTAAATCTGACACAGTGCTTCATACATTTTAAAAACATATCAGAAAAACTGAGAAGATTTTTTTCCTGGTTTCGTACTTCTCTTTAATATTGTTTCTGTTGGTTTTCTTTGAATGAAAGCTTTTTAGTTTAATGTAATCAAGGTATCTATTTTGCATTTCATAATGTTCTACTTCTTATTTGGTCATAAATCCCGCCTTTCTCCAAAGATCTGATAGATAAATTATCCTTTGCTCTCCTAATTTGATTATATTAAGTTAAAAAGTTTCTGTACAAAATTACTAATGCAGACAAGATTAGAAGCGAAGTAAATTGGGAAAACATCTTTACATTTAAGTGTTCTGATAAAGGCCTCATTTTTAAAATATATAGAGAATTGACTCATATTTATAAGAATTCAAGCCACTCTCCAATTGATAAATGGTCAAACGATATGAACAGACAGTTTTCAGATGATGAAATTAAAACTATTTCTAGTCATATGAAAAATTACTCAAAATCACTATTGATCAGAGAAATGCAAATTAAGACAACTCTGAGATACCTCTATATACCTGTCAGATTGGCTAAGATGACAGGAAAATATAGTGATGAATGTTAGAAGGGATGTGGGAAAACTGGGACACTGATACATTGTTGGTGGAACTGTGAACGGATCCAAACATTCTGGAGAGCAATTTGGAACAATGCTCAAAAAGGTATGAAAATATGCATACCCTTTGACACAGCAGTGTTTCTACTGGGCCTATAGCCAAAAGAAATCTTAAAAGAAGGAAAGGGACCCACATGTGCAAAAATGTTTGTGACAGAAGTTTTTGTACTAGTAGAAACTGGAAACTGAATGGGTGCCCATCATTTGGAGAACGGCTGAACAAATTATTTTATATGAAAGTCATGGAATATTATTGCTCCGTAAGAAACGACCAGCAGGATGATTTCAGAGAGGCCTGGAGAGACTTGCATGAACTGATGCTGAACAAAAGGATCAGAACCAGGAGATCATTATACAAGGCAACAACAAGGCAATACAATGATCAATTGTGAGGAACATGGTTCTCTTTGACAATGAGATATTTCATTTTTTTTAATTTTAATTTTTTATTTATTTTTATTTTTTAATATATTTTTTTAATTTTATTTGCATAACATATGTGTGGGTAATTCTTCAACAATAATCCTTACACAGATTTCTGTTACAAATTTTTCCCCCCAACTCCCCACCACTCACCTAGATGGCAGGATATCCACTAATTTGTTAATTATGTTAAAATATTGGCAAATTGAATATATGCATACACATTTCCAAACTTCTCATGATTGTGCAAGAAAAATCTTATCTACACAAAAGCTATATCAGATAAAGGAAACACAATGTAAGCAAACATCAATCAAGGAGTATGAGAATGTTATGTTGTGGTCCACATTTCACATCCCTCTCTCTGGGTGTATATGGCTTTCTTCACTGAACAATTGGAGGTGGTTTGAAACATTTCATTGTTGAAGAGAGCCGTGTCCATCAGAATTGATCGTCATATAGTACT
>JAJPUD010034706.1:0-10696 GCA_023553655.1 Myrmecobius fasciatus | reverse complement strand
AGAGAGAGAGAGAGAGAGAGAGAGAGAGAGAGAGAGAGAGAGAGAGAGAGAGAATTGGAAAAGTGGAAGCTGACTCCCATGACACATAAACAACAAAACAAAGTCCAAAGACTGAAAAAATAGAAGAAATTATCAAATAGCTCACAGTAAAATAATTAACTTGGAAAATTGGTTAAGGAAAGATAATTTAAAAATTGTTGGACTACCTAAAAGGCATAATTTAAAAGAGGGGTTAGATATCATGTTTCATAAAATTAAAAAGGAATATTATCCCCAAAATCTTAGAACCAGAGGGCTAAGTAGCAATTGAAAGAATTTGCCATTTTCCTACTGAAAAAAAATCCCCAAATGAAAACTCTCAAGAATATTGTAGCAAAAATACAGGGGTCCTCATCAATGGGAAAAGGAAGCTGGTCAAGTAGATGGATATTGCAGGGCAAAAATAGGTCACATAGAAAACTGGATTTTCTAGGATAAGGAGAACCTACTGCTGAGGAAAGTTCTAAGATGAAACAACAACTGAGGCAAGTTTTAAAGTCAGACAGTCAGGAGCAGAGCGGGGAGAGGAATATTCAAGGCATATTATTTCATTATATTTAGTGGGGGGGGAAAGAGAGAAAGGAAGGGATTATGCATTTATTAAGCATGTACTGTATGCCAGGCATTGTGCTAAGCACTTTCACAAGTACTTCTCACAGGAGTTTCACAACAACCCTGTGAAATAGGTGCTATTTATTCCTATTTTACAATTTGGGAAACTGAGGCAAACAGAAGGTTACTTGGCTAGTACAGATAAGTAACTGGATTCGAACTCAATTCTTCCTGACTCCAGTCAGGACAGATAGAATGCTATTCATTGAACCATTCAGCTGCTCCTAGGCAACTTGGGGAATTCCAAGCATGGAAAATCTTTTCATTAATACATATAATGCAATTTATAATCTTAGATAGTTGCTTGGTGGAATCAGAGAGTCAGTATGTGTCCAAGACAGGATGTGAAAAAACTCTTTCTGATTCCAAGAGTGTTTTTTTTTTTGGGGGGGGGAGGTTGTTGTTTGTTTTTTTCTTACTCAACCACCACTTATTAAGTACTTAATATGTGCAAGGCATTGTAGTAGACAGTGAAGATAAAAGACAAAAATG
Organism: Myrmecobius fasciatus; assembly: GCA_023553655.1. Classification (NCBI taxonomy): domain Eukaryota; kingdom Metazoa; phylum Chordata; class Mammalia; order Dasyuromorphia; family Myrmecobiidae; genus Myrmecobius; species Myrmecobius fasciatus. The sequence continues at coordinate 9,553 of JAJPUD010034706.1, read as the reverse complement.
AAACAGTCCTACCCTCAAAGAGTTCACATTATACCAGAGGAGACAACTGAATTTAGACATCTCATCTTCTCCTCTTCAATAAGACTATAGAAAACAAATACAGGTAATTTGGGTAGTGGAAAGGTAGAAGATCAGAGAGGCCCTCAAGTGTTACCTTCGTCACCTAGCGTAGTGTCTTGTACAAGAGAGGCTCAATAAATATTTTATGAATCAATGAATCAATAAATTAATGACTGCAAACAAGTTACTTCTCTGGCCATCAAGTTCTTCATCTGTTAAATGAGGGAGTTGGATGAGATGACCTCTGAAATGTCTTCTAGCTCTAAATCTAGAATCCTATGGAGTGGTGTTTGAGCTGAGCCATTATCAATGATCAAACTTGTTGTTGAGTCATTTTTCAGTTGTGTCCAACTCTTCATGAGCCCATTTGGGGTTTTCTTGGCATAAATACTGCAATGGTTTGCTATTTCCTTTTCTAGATCATTTTTCAGATGAGGAAACTGAGGCACACAGAATTAAGTGACTTGCCCAGGACAACATAGATAGTAAGTGTCTGAAGTTTAAATTTAAGATCTTATAAAATTCTCTTCATCCTTTCCCTGGATCCTGATTTATATCCTGCTCATTACAATCAACATTCTCATATCAAAATGAGTCCCTCAACTATGCTCAAAAAGTTATCAAACTATGCATACCCTTTGACCCAGCAGTGTTTCTATTGGGCTTATATCCCAAAGAAATCATAAAGGAAGGAAAGGGTCCCACATGTGCAAGAATGTTTGTGGCAGCCCTTTTTGTAGTGGCTAGAAACTGGAAACTGAAGGGATGCCCATCAATTGGAAAATGGCTGAATAAATTATGGTATATGAACGTTATTGTAGTTCTGTAAGAAACGACCAGCAGGACGATTTCAGAGAGTCCTGGAGAGACTTGCATGAACTGATGCTGAGTGAAATGAGCAGAACCAGGAGATCATTATACATGGCAACAACAATATTATATGATGATCAATTCTGATGGACGTGGTTCTCTTCAACAATGATGTGATTCAAACCAGTTCCTATTGTTCAGCAATGAAGATAGTCATATACATCCAGAGAGAGGCCTGTGGGAAATGAGTGTGGACCACAACACAGCATTTTAACACTTTCTGTGAATATTTCCCTGCATTTTTTTTCCTTCTTAGGTTGTTTTTTTTTCTCTCTTTCTAGATCTAATGTTTCTTGTGCAGTAAGATAACTGTATGGATATGTATACATATATTGGATTTGTCATATAATTTAACATTTTTAGCAGCATGTATTAGATCACCTGTCATCTAGAGGTGGGGGTGGGGGGTAAAAAAATTTTAAAAATGAGTCCCTCAGCATCAGACTGCCATCTTGCTCAAAGAAATAATCGAATCCAGCCTAAGTGGGCATGAGACAGGTATAAGTGGTAACTAATCCACCAGCACACTTATTAATTTGAAGGGACATAGAGGAGAAAACACTTGACGTTTAATATGATGCTACTTAATTCAGGTTAATTAGGCCTGACTTCACAACCAGCATGAAGCAAGAGCTTTCCCTGATCACCAGGACTATAATATCCTCTTCCTGCTTCTTCTAAAGGCATAAGTAAGAAAACAGTCTGGAAGAATGATGATGACTTACAAAAATCTCAGTGACCCAGTTTCTTTACAATTTGGTTACTTTGATAAACTCTGCCACTGGTGGGATCTAAGTTGGAGCAGTTTTCAGGGAGAACTTATAGCTGAACAGTTTAGTTAAGCAAATGGAACAAGACAGGAGATAATGTTTTTGAAGCCGAATGATACATTTTCTCATCCTACCAAATTGTGTCTAAATTGTTCTCTGTCTCACAGCTTGATGTTTCATATCCTGAGTGGAAATACAGTGATTTAAGATACAATTACTCAAACTGGATTTACACAGCTCACTCTACCATGGAATTCTTAACCAATTTCAAAGAAGGAAGACTATATAACTGACCCCAACTCCATAAAATCCCAATAGAAAATGACAAGAGAAGAGTGTAAAATGAGACAACTCTGAATTTATAAAAACATCAGGCTAGGGAGAACCTTCTGGGATTTTGTTTTCTTGGTGTCAGCAAAATTGTGGCAAACCTAGAGTTCAGATCCTTTCATGAGAACAAGACTAAATAGTGAGTCACCTGGCAACCTGCATGCTAGCAATCTGATTCACCATAGCAGCTTCTTAAGGATAGACGATTTGGTGGATGGATGGATGGATAGATAGATGAATGATCTAGTGTTCCTTTTCTTTTCTTATTCTACCCCTGGGAAAATAAGATGGGATTTCCCTTCAAATATGTCTCATCTATTTAGGGAGATGATATTTGAAACCATAGGAAAAAGCACAAGTGGACAAGAAGGACCACAATTTTAAATCTAGAAGAGACTTTGAATGGCAACTAAATGGTGTGATGGATAGATCAACCATCCCTTGAGTGAGGACTTGAGTTCAAATTTGGCTCAAATACTTACTAGCTGTTTGATTCTGGGCTGGTTGATTCCAAAAAAACAAAAAAGAAAACAAAAATAGAAGAGACCTCAGAGGTAAGTTAACACAACCATCATTAAATGGAAAGTAAATTTCCTTCAAACTAGGTTTAAAGGGTAGGGATTAGATGAGTACTCATGTAAGAGCTGAGCATGCAGTGAAATTTTTTTGTTTGAAAAATTGAGAAATTGATTGATTGATGGTTACTTATGGCCCTTAGCTGGTGAATCTCAAAACATCTTGAAAAGAAAGAAGTGAAGAATTCAAACTCCCAAGCATCTGAAATCCCATGATATAGCAGATCTTTATTTAAGATGGTGCTTTGAAAAACTACTCCCACATAAAATGAATGGGATCTGCTTTCAAATAAAACAATTTATGGTGGGATGAAGAAATAAATAAGAAATGGGTTTGAATAGGGAAAATTTTCCAATTTACAGTATTATTCAGGAAATTGTGAAGTACATATTCAAGAGACAAGTCAGGGACCTTTCTGCTAATATTTGAAAGCAGAGCAAATTAATTATTTTAGTGACTTCTGTTGGCTTTAAAAATGCTAATGTACAAGTTAATGAATTTTGCCATGTAATTTCAGAGAGGAAAGGTTCTCCTCTTGGCATGGAAGGAGTAGAACCAGGTAAAATAGTACCAAATAAAAACCTTGAATAGTATCACTTTTTGTTCAAGGAAAAACATTATTGATGGTGATATTGATGGTGATAATGATGGTGAGCATGAAAATTGCGTAGTATTTTAATGTTTACCGTGTTCTTTCTTCAAAATTTTATGCAAGTATTAATATCCCCCTTTTACAGATGAAAACATTGAGGTAAAGAGAGATTGTGGCATTACTATAACCACACATGAAACCTTATTTTCTGACTCCAAGTCCAGTGCGTGGCCTGTGCCATGGAAACAAGGAGTTGAGAACAAAGAGGTGACTTTGCAGCCAGTCATTAAACTCTTCATCCCAAAATTAAATTCCTCATGACCAGCTACGACCAGCAACGAACAAAATGTATCCAAAGAATGTTCCCTAGAATTTGAAAAGTACACCATTTGAATTTCATATTATTAGCTGTTCTTGACCAGATCTTCAGATTCCTTTGTACTGGAACAATCAAGGAACTGGAACATGTCAAAGAATCAGAGGATCCCAAGTCTAGAAGGAGAAAGAACCTGAGAGACCATTTAATTCAAGCCCTTGATTTTATACATGAGGAAACTGAGGCTGATGGAAGTGAAAAAAAAAAACTTGCATTTAACTAAGTCATATTTATTTGTATTTATTCTCTTCATAGGGAGCTGAAACCACTCCATCCCATTTTAGCTGTGCTATCTTAAGTAGTTGAGAACATGCTTCAATCAGTCAATAAAGCAATCAATTTTAAAAGGGTTAGACTAAGTGCAAAAGTCTTGGAAAAACTTTGGATGAAATGAATTGACAGCAGATAAGAAGTATGTTCCATCCAGTAGGCCAGGAAATTTGATAACATTTTCCTCTAGTGACATCTACAAATTTTCAAATAAGTTGAGAAAGGAAAGGAATTCTAGACATGGGAACATATGACTTTCTAGTAAACCTTTAGGCACAAAGGTAGAAATGAGATGCGGCCCCGAAGGGAACCATTGAGGCTATCTTTGGCTCTACAGGTGCCTTGGAGCAAAAAACCCAGACTTGGGAAAGTACTGTGTAAAAGTAGACTCATGTCAGCTTCCTCTCCTGGTGTCTCTCTCCCCAGATATAAATATAATATGCGATTTCCAGTAAACTGAATTTCGCCTGAACCATAAAAGAAGCAAGAGGTTACCCTGAGATAGATTAATGCAGGGCTTCTTAACATTTTTCCACTTGCAATCCTTTATCACTCAAGAAATTTTTATGCAATCACAGGTATATAAAATAGTCATACAAATCAAACATTTGCTGATAATAAATCATAATTGAATGGCTCCCATATTCAGTTATTCAACCCCATATGGGGCATGACCCCACAGTTTAAGAGGCTTTGGATTAAAATTAAGTTAGGGGGAGCCCAACCTCTTCATTATTAGGAATATTTCTGACTGGGGGCTTGGAGCGATTGTGAATGAATGTACAACTCCCTAACGCCATATAGTAGGGCATGGCATGGACTTTAAGGATCATTATATTGTTCTCTAGGTTCAAAAGTGGTCCTTATTATAACAAATAACAAAGTATTATACATTTATTCGGCATATACATATATACTATGTTCAGGCTGCTTCCCTCATTAAAATATGAGCTCATAAAGATTATTTCATTTGTTATATTTTTACCTTCAGTTTTGAACATTGGGCAGGACTTAATTTATAATTCTTGATGTAATGATCACCCAAGGGTACACAGTATGCATCAGAGGTAGAATTTGAATATAGGTCTTTAACTTATGAGCCAAAGCTCTTTCCACTGTAGTACAAGGGATGGGGTTAAGAGACCCCAAAAAGCTTTCAGGAATTTCCTACCCACTTTGGATAATTCCTACTTTCCAGTGGTTTAAATTGGGCTCTCCCTCTTCCATTTCAGTCTCTATCTGACACATACCAGTTAATGTAACTTAGAAGTAAAGTATGTAAATATACAGAATTTCTTGTGTCCTGAAATCAGAGGGTTCCATTTGATTACTACTAAGAATAGCCAACATTCATATAGTGCCTCAAGGCTTTCAAAGTCATTTTCATATATTACCTCATTTTAGCTTCACAATAGCCCTAGGAGATGACTGTTATGATTATTTCCATTTTACAGAGGAGGACACTGGGGCAGAGAGAGGTTAAATGACTTGCTCCAGGTCACAGCACTAGTGTCTGAGATAGGATTTGAACTCAGGCCAAAGCTACCTAATTGTCTCCTTGATGACATGTTCCCAAAAGAAATGAAAGCTATACGATGATAAAACTGCAAGACGCTGTGCTATAGCATGTGTGGGATGGGTACAAGACACCTTTCCCAAATTAACTAATCAGAGACATCTTCACGTACAAGGAGAAAGGCCCAGACACACAGCTGGGAGGCATCCCAACTCCAGCCATGTGCTCCTGGAACCTGCCTGCTTCTGCCTTGTCCAAGGTTTAAAAGCAAAAGACCCGAGCTTTTTCACTGAATGGACCAAAAGGAAGTAGCCCTCCTTGACCAATGATCAGCAATGTGATCTGCTACCTGTGGGTCATGTCACCTCCCATGGGTGTGACTTGAGGGCCTGACCTTTAGAGATTACTTGACTACCTGTAATTTGGGGTTTAAGACTGGGAATAGGGATCATGTGACTTCCTGAAACCTGAGCCCCAAGACCTCACCTTCTTGCTCTAAATATAGGATCATGTGGCCCAGGCCCAGCCTTAATACTGACAAAACTTCATCTAATCAGTCCCTTTCAAGCAGAAAGGATGTTAGACTTGGAGTCAGGAATCCAATCCAAACAATCCAACATTTATTTAGCGTCTATTGTGTTCACTGTGGTAGGCACTGGGTATACAAAGACAAAGACAAAACAGTTAACCTGTGTTTGAATTTCACCTCAGGTACTTAGCTGTATGACCATGGGAAAATCCCATTAAATTCTCAAAGCCTCTTAGACCTATTGTGAGGAAAGTGTTTTTCAAACCTTAAAACATTATATACATGTGATTTATTACTCTGGTTACTTTTTTAATTTTAAATCTGGTTTTGCCTTTATTGAATTTTTGTAACCCCTTGGTTATGATGGAAATGGTATGGGATTAAAGGGTCTAGGTTCCAATCCTATCTCTGATTCTCCCTTATAACTTGTGACTTTGAGAAAGCCACTTCTCCCCCCCCATAAGCCTCAGTTTCCTTATTTGTAAAATACAGACATAAATTGAATAACCCCTTTGGTCCCTAAAGGAGCTCTGAAATTTTATGATCATTTATAACAGGGCTTTATCCAGACACCTCTCATCCCTTATTCTTCACATTTCCACTCAAATCAAAGGTGCCACCATTGCTTCTGTAGAGAATTAATTTAGGCATGGGCTTGATGTCTTATTTGGTTCCATAATGCTGAGAGCTCTCACTCCCCATATTGGAATAATCATCCTGGCTGGCATTGTATCTTGGAGATGATAAGGGAAATGAAAATCATAAAAAGCTTAGCAGAATCCTACACTGGGGCTAATTAACCTACAATGTCACCAAATCTATATTATAATACTCATGTTTCAAGGTAGAACAAGCTAAAGGATAACTGAGTAGATAGAGCATCCCAGCCCTTCATGATGACCTCCATTATTAGTTTTTTTCCCCATTTTGTATAGAGTAGGCATTTAATGAATGCTTACTGACTGACTGAATCTGAGACTTCATCTACCATTGACCACAAAGGCCCAAGGAGATCTGTGCTACCAGATACTGAAAATCAGTATGTAAATTAGATATTTCTTCAAAGCAGGGAAATAAATCACACCTGGAAATGGCTCAGAACTTCAGAATTGGAAGAACCTCAGTGATCATCTAGTCAATCAGCTTAAAAAAATCTCTTCTATAACATATCCAACAAGGGACTATCTACTGTTTGCTTGAACACTTCTGACAAGCTCACTATCTCATAAGGTCACCCATTCAGAACGCACCACTCTGCCTTTTCACTCAGTGAGCTCCAGTCACTCCTTATTATATCTGGGATAAAATGGGAATTTCTCATTGACATCAAAAGCTCTTCATAAACTGCCCTCTTCTTCTTTTCTCATTCTTCTCACACTTGACTCTCTTCCATGCATTCTGCACTTTTGCAGATACTGGTCCCTTTGTTGTTGCTTGAACACAGGACTCCATCCTCCACCACCATGTTTTTATACTTGCCATCCCGGAGGGATGTCTGGAATGCTGTGCTTCTTCACCTTCAGTCCTATTCATTTCCATCAAAACTCCTTCAAGATTCAGCTCAAATTCTACCTTCTGAGGAAGCTTTTCCCTTGTTTTTCAAACTGTTTTTTTTTTAAAGAATCCCTTCCATCTACTCTGTATATCTCCTCTCTGGCTACAAATACACAGAGCTATATATATGTATATGTGTATATACATATGTGTGTATATATATATGTATATATATGTATATACACTCACAGAGAATATATGTCTACACACAATATATGTACATGTAAATATATGTTGAGTGTAGATGTATTCTATGTATACATATACATGTGTATATAGTGTTATACAAATGCATTTTGTATGTATACATAGCTGTTTTGTGTGTAAATATACTTATATATGTGTATACACATAATGTATATGCATATATATTTCGTGTGTATATTCATATATAGTGTATGTGTATGTGGGTGTGAATTATGTATAGTGTATCTCCTCCAAGTACCCAGTCATTTCCATTTTACTTCTCCCATTACAAGGTAAGCTCCTTGAGATCAGGACTGGTTTTGGTTTTCTTTGGATATCTAGTGCTTAAACTACACCTGGCACACGGTAGCATTTAATAAATATTTGTTGAGTGACTGACTGTGTATTTTAGCTCCAGGCATACAAAAGAAAGCATACTATTTCTTTCTCTCTGTACCCTAGTACATTGAAAGAGTTCAGTAACCTGCACATTTATGACCATGGTGTTATATGTACTTGGGAACTAGCCAAACTAAATAGCCCCAAACTAAAAGACAATAGGACCCAAAATTTAGGGTTAATAGACTCCTTTAAAAACTTCAATTTGAAAAAGCACAAATTGTCCAAGAGTGAAAGAGAGATGAGATACTGCCGGAGGTCCCTCTGTTAATTTAGTTGTTTTCAGTTGCGTTCAACTCTTCATGATCCCTTTTTTGGGAGGTTTTCTTGGCAAAGACACGAGACTGGTTTGGCTACTTTTTTCTCCAGCTAATTTTACAGATGAGGAAACTAAGGGTGAAGTGACTTGTCCAGGGACCCACAGCGAGTAGAGTCTGAGGGCAGATTTGAACTCAGGGAGATGAGTCTTCCTGGCTCCCCTGCTGGGAGCTCTATCCACTGCAGCACCCCCTAGCCGGCCAATCAGCATTTAAGCCAAGGTCCTCAGACCCTTCTTTCCAAGGCACCATAGTTGAAAGAAACCTGGGTTTGTGACAGCCTGGGGCAGCAGTGGGCAAGGCTTTGTGATACCCTACAGTTGTAATGAGTGAGCTTTAGAAGCTGCCTCCAGCACCTTCAGTTCACTAGGGTGCAGGGAGTCATAAAGATATACTTTGTTATATAGAAAAGACCAACCTCTGGACCATAGTGGGAGAGGAGGCCCTTTGAATTATTTTTCTCAGTGATGCTGATAGAGAATCACTCTATCATAATATCAGAGCAGAGGTTTTTATCTGCAAGGGAGCTTGCAGTCAACTAGCCCAAAAGCCTCATTTTCCAATGAAAGAAATTGAGGTCTCTATAAAGGGGAAGTGATTTATCCAAAGTGATGCAAGGAAGGAGTGGGAAGATCTGGGATTGGGATTCAGGTCCAGTGGCAGGCGATTGCAAGGAGGTGGCTGGGTAGAGGGACAATCTGTGGCTTTGAAACCAGAGGGGAGTTAACTGAGAAGGATGTGGGGTGTGTGTGTGTGTGTGTGTGTGTGTGTGTGTGTGTGAGAGAGAGAGAGAGAGAGAGAGAGAGAGAATGTGAGAGACAGACAGACACAGAGAGACAGAAACAGAGACAGAGAAACACACAGAGAAAGAGAAAGATAGGCAGATAGACAGACTGAGAGACAGACACACACAGAGAGAGACAGACAGAAAGACAGAGAGAGATTCAGAGAAAAAGAGACAGAAACACAGAGACAGAGACAGAGAAACACACAGAGAGAAACAAAGAGAAGAAAACTGAAGAGAGGGGGGAGAGAGACAGACACACACACAGAGAAACAAAGAGAGAGAAAGAGAAAGGCAGACAGACAAAAAGAGAGAGACAGAGAGAAAAGACAGAGACAGAGAGACAGAGTCAGAGAAACACAGAAACAGAAAAAGAAAGAGAGAGAGAGAGAGAGAGAGAGAGAGAGAGAGAGAGAGAGAGAGA
>JAJPUD010034705.1:0-10697 GCA_023553655.1 Myrmecobius fasciatus | reverse complement strand
ACTATATGATGATCAATTCTGATGGACATAGCTCTCTTCAACAATGAAATGCTTCAAACCAGTTCCATTTGGTCAGTGAAGAAAGCCATATACATACAGAGAAAGGGATATGAAATGTGGACCACAACGTAACATTTTCCTGATCTCTATTGACATTTGCTTGCATTGTGTTGCCTTTCTCTGATTCTTTTTTTCCTGGCAGATAGGATTTTTCTTGCATAACTTCTCAAGCATTTCAACATTATTAACATGTAGTGGAGTTTCTGCCATCTAGGGGAGGGGAGGGGACTGGGGGTAAAATTTGTAATGGAAAGCTTTGTAAAGATCAATGCTGGAGAACTACCCATACATATGTTATACAAATAAAAAGCTTTAATTAAAAAAAAAAAAGTTATCAAACTGTGCATACCTTTTGACCCAGCAGTGTTTCTACTGGCCTTATATCCCAAAGAGATCTTAAAGGAGGGAAAGGGACCCGCATGTACAAAAATGTTTGTGGCAGTCATTTTTGTAGTGGCTAGAAACTGGAAACTGAAAGGATGCCCATCAATTGGAGAATGGCTGAATAAATTATGGTATATGAATGTCATGGAATATTATTGTTCTGTAAGAAATGACCAGTAGGACCACTTCAGAGAGACCTGGAGAGACTTGCATGAACTGATGCTGAGTGAAATGAGCAGAACCAGGAGATCATTATACATGGCAACAACAAGACTATATGATGATCAATTCTGATGGACATGGCTCTCTTCAACAATGAGGTGTTTCAAATCAGTTCCAGTTGTTCAGTGATGAAGAAAGCCACCAACACCCAGAGAGAGGCCTGTGGGAACTGAATATGTACCACGATATAGCATTTTCACTCTTTCTGTTGATGTTTACTTGCATTTTGTTTTCTTTCTCAGTTTTTTTTTCCCTTCTTGAGCCGATTTTTCTTATGCAGCAAGATAACTATATAACTATGTATACATATATTGGATTTAACATATATTGTAACATATTTAACATGTATTGGACTACCAACAATCTAGGAGAGGGAGTGGAGGCAAGGAGGGAAAAATTTGGAACAGAAGGTTTTGCAAGGGTCAGTGTTGAAAAATTACCCATGCATATGTTTTGCAAATAAAAAGCTTTAATAAAAGAAAAAATGTGTATTATCAGAATTAATATTTTAATATGAGAATTGCATGTAAAAAAAGTGTATTTTCAGCAATTTCTAGTGAAAGATTATAGTTTTTGATGGTCACTGGCACCTAACCCTTTATTTCCCATATATTTAATGTGTTAATATTTGCTTGACTTTCGAGCTGTTTTCAAACATTATGACATCTCTGAAAGTTAAGTATTGACTGTACCTGTTAGTTATTGATAGACTATTTAACCTTTCTGAGCTTCAGAATTCTCATCCATAAAAGGAGGGTTATAATAACACCTTCTCAGGTGATTATGACTTGCTAGCTAGAGAATGGGAGTTAAGACCTGCAGCTTGTAGCCTTTAAATCAATTACTGTGCTAAGAACTAGTTATAAAAAGAAAAAAAAAAGATAGTCCCTGTTTTTAAGGAGTTCAAATTCTTTTTAAAAAGATTATTCTCCCCTTAATTAAAAATATACATTTTTAAAGGTAAAAAAAAAAATTCAGCAGAACCAATCAACATTTTAAAAATCTGATATTATGTGTAACGAACTACTGCCCCCTCCTTACCTCCCCTCCCCAAGAAAAATAAAAGGTTGTATACATTTCCATATCTCTTCTTTGGGACTAATTTGTTTGTTAGTGGTACATGGCCCTTCTTTCTTAAAAAAAAAGACCAATGACACAATGAGGTGGTTCTCTTAACTTGTTCACAAAGTCATTAACCTCATTTACTCCTCTAGTCATTGAAATCCAGTGGCAGGACAAAGGTAAAGATGACTGGCAATGACTCAAAAAGCAGTGGGGGATTTTGGCCTTTTTTCCCCATTTCTCAATTTGTCTGAGACCATCCTCAGGCAAAGGTGAAGGACCAAGTAAAAGTTAAAACAAAAAAATGGCTCAATTTACTTTCACAAAAATATCAATCTAAGACCTTCAGAGTTTTAGAAAACAATTGCTGTTTACACTCATTCTAAGTCATAAAACCACTGAAGTTTGGGCTGGGGCTAGTATTTGTCATTCAATGAAAGTCAAAGGATTAGATTTTTTAGATAGAGTTAAGTAGTTTCATTTAAAATACAATGTAGCTTTCAAAAGCCTGTCTTTTCAGAGCTATATTTCAAGAAGTAAAAAACAAAACAAAACAAAAACAAACAAAAAAACCCCCCAAAAAACCAAAAATTGATAACTGGCAAGACAAAAAAGTAAATTGCCTCAGCTTTTTTTTTTTTTTTAATAAGTGATAAAATGAGGAAGGAGGAGGAGTAAGAGAATGGAAAGACGTAAGGATAGGGAAAAAGAAGAGGAAAAAGACATTCCCATTATAGCAGCATTCCCATTGTATGTCATCATGATTCTCCCAGCAGCAGGGTCCTCAGACTGCCATAAATTTTAATCACTGAAACCTGGCAAGATATCTTGGCGTTTACCAGTTAGATTTCTTGCTTAAGAACTATGCCTTGAACCTAAATCACTTTGACTCTCATTGATTGACCAACAATAGGTCTTAGCCCAAACCTCTTTTGATCATCGTTTGGGCCCTGATTGGATCAGGGTGAATGTAAATAGCATTTGTTTCTGTTTTTTGTTTTGTTTTGTTTTTCAAAAAAAAACTCTTAAGGTCTTTTCTTTCCCATATTGATTTTTTTTTTTTTTTTGACTAGGTAAAAGAGGCTATTTTCTGCTTCATTTCTTACCCAGCCTAAATCACCGAATAGGCAGCTTCCTCAGTCAAACTGAGATTTGTTAAAAATTTTAGCTTAAAATGGTCAAGGTCTCCCATGGCATCTCTAGTCGTCCTGATCTATTATCTGGCCACTGGACCCAGATGGCTCTGGAGGAGAGAGAGAAGTTGGCCATTTTGCACAGATCTCTCTCACTTCTATCCAATTCACTTTCATATCATAGCATCATCTGTTGTCAGGTTCCTCTTAATGTGTATATAACACACATATTATATATATAATATGAAAATGCCCATTTTTAAAGTTCATAATAAAAATGAATTAATAAATAAATGTGAAGTAATTGTCCTATAAGACAAAAAACCCTAGACTTCTGTGTAGGGATTAAAGAAAAAAAAAAGTAAAAGTAGTGTGCATTCATATTAGATTTTTAAAGTATTTTAACATAATTAACATATAGTAGACTTCCGGCCATTTAGGGGAGGGGTGGGGATTGGGGGGGGAAATTTGTAACGGAAAGCTTTGCAAGAGTCAATGTTGAAAATTTACCCATACATATGTTTTGCAAATAAAAAGCTTTAATAAAAAAATATGTTGCTTGTAAACAAAAAAAATTAAAAAATTAAAATAGTGTGCATTGATACATATTCAATCTCCATAGTTCTTTTTCTGGTTGCAGATGACATTTTCCATCCAAAATTTATTTGGATTGCCTTGGATCATTGAATTGCTGAGAAGAATCAAGTCCATCATATAACTGATCATCACACAATCTTGCTGTTATTAGGAACAATATTTTCCTGGTTCTGCTTGCTTCACTCAACATCACTTCTGTAAATCTTTCTAGGCTTTTCTAAAAATCAGCCTGTTCATTATTTCTTACAGAACAATAAAATTCCATCATATTCATATACTATAATTTATTCAGCCATTCTCCAACTGAGGGACATCTATTCAATTTCAGTTCCTTGCCACTACAAAAAGGGCTGCTACAAACATTTTTACACACGTAGGTCCTTTTCCCTCTTTTATGATCTCTTGGGAATACAGACCCAGTAGAGACACTGCTGGATCAAAGGATCATGCATTCTTTTCTTTACCTTCCTCTGCACTGCTCTTTTTGCTAAAGACACTTTTACTCATCTCTTTCCATCTACAAAACATGGACATCCCTCATGGCTCCATCTTGGATCCCTTTCTCTCCACTCTATACTTTCTTGGTTGTCACATCTATCCCCAGAGTTCATTTATCATCTCTATACAGATAACTTCCAAATCTATATACCTGGCACTAACCTCATTCCTCTGAGTGAGAACTCAAATCCTACAACAACTGCCTTTTAAATCTCTTCACTTGGATGTCCAATTGATATCAAACTGGCTATTTAAAATAAGGCTTCTTCCCTAAACTCATTCAAACTTCCCTTTTTCTATCAAGGGCACCAGGAGTTCTTACCCTGAGGTCTAAGAATTTGCTTTTAAAAATATTCTCATTTCAACCATGAAAAGCTTGGTTCTTCTCAGTAGTTCAGTGATCCAAAGGAATCCCACTAAATTTTGGACAGAAAATGTCATCTGCAAACAGAGAAAGAAATAAGGAGACTGAATGTAAATGAACACATGCTATGTTGACTTTTTCCATTTTTTAAAAAAAAATCTCTACCATGATTTTTCTCATTTGCTCTGATTTTTCTCTCTCAACATAATTCATAAAACAATGTGTATTAAAATAAACTTAAAAAATAAAATAAAATAAGAATATTCTCCTTTGATATTCCATGTTTTTTATCTTATGCATTTACCAATATTATTCTAAGGAGGGGTTACCAGACTGCCAAAATGATGCACAAAAAAGTTAAGGATCCTAGTTCCAGACATCCAGATTTGTAACCATGGAGCCATTCTTGACTTTCTTCCCACACTCTTTCTCATAGCCCATCAGCCTCTACATCTTGTTGATTCTCCCTCCACAGCATCACTACCTAACATCCATCATTGATGGTTCCCTATTAACCCTACATATACTGAACCACATTCATTATTCGAAGGCTATCAAAATCTGCTTCAAATCTGGCTCCCCAGCTTTATTGCATACTATTTCCCTTAGACCTCACTCTGTTTCAGCCAAACTAAAATACTAGCTGATCCAGGAATTTGACATTCTGTCTCCTGTTTCCAGGCCTTTGCCCAGACATGATTGGAATGTGCTAATTTCGTCATCTCTGCCCTTAAGATCACTAGTTTCTTTCCAGGCTCAGTTCGAACACTGCCTCCTAAATAAAGCCTTTCCTCAAGGCGCTGGCTGTTACTGATTTCCTTTATTCAAACCATATTTTATGTGCCTGTGTGTATACACATTGCTTGTAATGTATGCTCCTTTAAAACAGGGGCTGTTCTGTGTTTGTCTTTCTGTTCTCAACAGCAAGCCATGGACTTTCACAAAGTAGACACTCATTTTTTCATTTTCAAATATATTTAAGTATATAATAAAATGTAATTTATTCTGCTAAATAATTCTCAATTATGGGTAAAAAAATTACATTCATTTAAAAATTTTTGAACTACAAATTTTCTTTCCCTTCTGCTCCTCTCCCACCCATTGAAAAGTCAAGCAATATGATATTGATTATAGGTATCGAGTCATGTAATGCATATTTTCATATTAACTATGTTGCAAAAGAAAACATATACATGAAAATTTTTTAAAAATTAATTTTAAAATATGAAGAGAATAACTGCAAAGACTTCCATAAACTGATGCAAAGTGAAATGTACTGTATACAAAGTAACAGTAATATTGTAAGATGATCAGTTGTGAATGACAAAAGTATTCTCAGGAATACAATGATTCAGGATTTATGATGAAAATTGCTATCCATACCCAGAAAAAGAAATAATGGTGGCTTCATGCAGATTGAAGTGAACTTTTTTTAAACTCATTATTTTTTTTGAGGGTTTTTTTGAGAGGAATTACTTGAGAGGAATTTTTGAGAGGAAATATGACAACCTGACTATTATGAAATGTTTTGCATGACTGTACATGTATAACTATATTAAATTGTATTCCATATATTGGATTCAAACTAAATTTTAACATGTTTAACATATATTGGGTTACTTGCCATCTAGGGGAGAGGGTAGGAGGAAGGAGGGGAAAATTAGGAATACAAGATTTTGCAAGGGTCAATGTTGAATAAATTATTCATGCATATGTTTTAAAAATAAACAAGCTTTAATTTAATAAATAAATAAATTGTATTCTCTATAAGGGGGCTGGGGCAGGAGGAGGGGAGAGAATCTGGAACTCAAAGTTTTTAAAATGAATGTTAAACATTGTTTTTACGTGTAACTAGGAAAAAATACAATCTTTTAAAAAATAAGAAAGAAAAAAGTATGCTTCAATCTACCCTTACATTTCATTAGGAATTTATTTTGAATTGAAATGAAAAGCTGATGGTCTTTTGGTGTAAATTAAAATAATTTCCTCCTTCCAAAGGTGTAGGAAATAAGGAGGAGGGTTGTTATTCTAGACCTGATTGTCATCAATAAAGAAAAACTGGTTTCTGGGGTCAAAAATCATAAGAAGCTTGGGAGATGTTGAACATATCATTTTATAATTTTTAACAGGGGAGAGGAACATGAAGCAGAATCTGACATACATCCTAGGCTTAAGGACAGATTTGAAAAGGATCATAGATCTAGAACAAGAGGGGAATTTAGGGGCCCCTAAAGTTCTAGCATCCTCTTTTTATAGAGGAGGAAACTGAGGCTAAATGACTTAAAGCATTTAAGGGATAGGAAGTGGTTAAATGACTTCAAGCATCTAAGTGATAGGAAGTGGTTAAATGACTTCAAACACCTAAGGGATAGGAAGCTCTATAGAGTAGAATACTAGAATAACAGAATTAGGGTTAAAATGTCACTGTGACAATTTTCCAGCCAGGGGGTTTAGTTAGCTGAAGTATAATATTTGAATTGCTTCCCCTGCTATGTTTTTACCTGAGCCGTCCCATTTTCCTCAATTGCAATATATACCAGCAATTTGATGGTAAATATCTTTGGTGAACATACACCACCCTGTTTTATATCTTTCCTAATGTTTCTCATCAGAAATGCACCAAATAAAATCCATATATGACCTAGATGAACTTGGAGACCCCAACTAATGAAACTAATTTCAAGTTGGAGACAATTACCCAAGACCCTCAGTTTAGTAGAAAACATCATTTCTCGGTCCCCAGGAAGGAAGAAGATAGGTCAAAGTCAGTCCCTTAGAGGAAGTCTTCCTCTTACTAATTGTGTAACCCTAGGTAAGTTCCTTAACCTATGCCTCTGTCTCCTTCAGATGCCTCAGCACTAAAATAGGGTTATATTAATACCTACCTCCTAAAGCTATTCAAAAGATAAAATGAAATAATAATTGTAACATGCTTGGCACAATTCTTGGCACATAGTAAGCACTTAATAATGCTTGTTTCCTACTTTTCTTACAAAAGAAGGAATATAGGCATCTTAGTGGATACTTTCAGTCTTTCCTGGAAACTCTCAAAGCTGTAAGTTGGGGGCTTCTGTCTTGCCAGATCTTTCCCCCTAATCCATTTTAGAAGCAAAAATGGAGATTTTCAAATTCTTACACTTAAGGAAGAGAATAAATAAGAAACAAAGGAAATAAAATGGATGTTTCAATCTGCTCTTAGAGTTTTCATTAGGAATTTACTTTGATTGTGCATACCCTTTGACCCAGCAGTATTTCTATTGGGCTTATCTCCCAAAGAGATCTTAAAGGAAGGAAAGGACCCACATGTGCAAAAATGTTTGTGGTAGCCATTTTTGTAGTGGCTAGAAACTGGAAACTGAATAGATGCCCATCAATTGGAGAATGGCTGAACAAATTATGGTATATGAATGTTATGGAATATTATTGTTCTATAAGAAACAACCAGCAGGATGATTTCAGAGAGGCCTGGAGAGACTTGCATGAACTGATGCTGAGTGAAATGAAAGGAACCAGGAGATCATTATACATGTCAATAACAAGACTATATGGTGATCAATTATGATGGACATGGCTCTCTTCAACAATGAGATGTTTCAAAACAGTTCCAATTGTTCAGTGATGAAAAGAGCCATCTACACCCAGAGAGAGGCCTGTGGGAACTGAGTGTGGACTGCAATATAATATTTTCACTCTTTCTGTTGTTGTTTGCTCACATTTTGTTTTCTTTCTCAGATTTTTTTTCTTCCTTCTTGATCTGATTTTTTTGTGCATCAAGAAAACTGTACAACTATGTATACATATATTGATTTAACATATATTTTATCATATTTAACCTGCCATCTAGGGGAAGGGATGGGATGGAAGGAGGGGGAAATTTGGCTTTGCAAGGGTCAATGTTGAAAAATCACCCATGCATATGTTTTATAAATAAAAAGCTTTAATAAAAGCTTTTATAATCATTGTGCCTTATATATACTTCAATAAATTATAAACATTTAAAAAAAAATTTACTTTGAATTTATGTTGGCCAAGGGTGTTGGAAGCCCTGTGTTCATTTCCCCTTGGAAATGGGAACGGGGAAGCAGGGTAACTGATTCAATGGAGTGAGTTAATCCTGGCTGGATCCTTTCCCTTCTCTGAGTCTCAGTAGGAAGCCCCTAGGAAACCTTTAGAGTGAGCCCTGGGGAGTTCAACATAAAGACCTGGTTTTATTTATTAGGCTCTTAGTCCTAATGTGCCATGCAAAGTATTCTCCACCAGAGGGTGCTTTCGGGTAACTCTTTAATTCTCAGAGCTGGCCGCCTGTCTCCCCCTTAGCTCCACCCTTTAAGTGGGTGGAAACAGTAGTCTGGGAGGATTTGGTGTAAATTTATTTAATCAGATCATGGCTCACTAGGCAGGCACCCATCCTACCCATTCTATTTGTTGCACCCCTGGCTGAATTTCCATTAATTAACTCATGCTTATACTTTGAGTGTACAGGTAAAATACGTTACAAGATCTATTAAGCGAGCAGTTGATCAGCATTTAGGAGATGTCCATAACAAATCTGATCTCTGGGTAACTGGACCGCCCTGGAATATTGCACTGGGAGATTGAGTAAATGACATATTGTAAATTGACTAAATGAGAAACTGACATATGACTATCCAAGCACATACTAGGGGTAGGGACAAATCCAGGCAAGAGGTCAGATGAGCAGTCACACAACTGGAACCTTCCCCCTTTCCCTTTTTCTGGTTTTTATTGTTTTATTTTGAAAGGGAGACTAGCAGTTTGCCATTTCCATTCTAGTCCATTCATTGACGCCAGGAGCAGGGAACAAGAGAGAGCGGGCTGCTAAGCCAAGAAGCCGCTTGTTTGTGGCTGGCTACTTCCACCGAACCACAGGCGTACGATCTTTGGATCAGTTAAGACCAAGGTACTGTGGGGCTGAGACTGGCCAGTGAGCAAGAGTGCCCTAGCAACTGGAAGGAGCTGAAAGCTTCTTGAGGACAAGGATTGGTTGGTTGAGTTTGGAGGGATTTTTGTTTGTTTGTTTTTGTCTTTTTGGGTTTTGGGGTGTTTTTTGGTACTCCACAATACTCAGCACAATGCCTGACCCAGCTGCTGCTTCAGTCCTTTCAGTCCTGTCTGACTCATGTTGATCCTGGATCAGTTGATACTGGAATGGTTTGCCATTTCATTCTCCAGCTCATTTTACAGATGGGGAAATTGAGGTAAACAGGATGAAGGCAATTTCAATAGACTTGAGGTGGAAAATACCACCCATATCCAAGGAGACAACAATGGAGATTGAATGTATATTAAAGCATAGTATTTTCACCTTTGTTTGTTTTTGTTTGTTTTTCTTTTCTTTTTTTTTTGCTTTTCGCTCAGGCAATTGAGGTTAAGTGACTTGCCCAGGGTCACACAGCTAGGGAATGTTAAGTGTCTAAGATAAGATTTGAACTCAGGTCCTCTGACTTCAGGGCTGGTGCTCTATCCACTGCGCCACTTAGCTGCCCCTGTTTTTCTTTCTCATGTTTGTTTCCCCTTTTGGTCTGATTTTACTCGCACAACATGACTAATATGGAAATATTTAAAAGAATGAATATATTAAACTAAAAAATTTAAAAGATTATTTATAAGTATGGGAGTAGTACATGTGTGTGGGGGGTACCACTTAGGGTCCAATTCTCACACCATACCTAATATCCCTTTAGAAGCTTAGTGATCCTCCTTCTAGAAATGTGTAAAGGAAATGATCTTAACCCTCCCTACTTCAAAGTGAGTGAAAGTATCCTCTAATTGTTTCCTGTTGGCTTACAGTGTGATTACAAAAAGCCTTTTAAGGTCTGCAGAAGCTCAACCAAGTGTGCAAACTAGTCTCAAACATAAACACTCTCTTGCCTGGATGTGAACAAAACAAGAACTGCTGTGAGCTGTTAGATGTAGCTTACCTTCCCTCCCCTTCCTTGGTCACTATGTGGCCATGAATGCATGGTACGTGTTTTTCTTCTACTTCTATTATGCTTCCTTGATATGAACAGACAATTTTCAGATGATGAAATTAAAACCATTTGTAGTCATATGAAAAGGTGCGCCAAATCACTATTGATCAGAGAAATGCAAATTAAGACAACTCTGAGGTACCACTACACACCTGTCAGATTGGCTAAGATGACAGGAAAAGATAATGACGAATGTTGGAGGGGATGTGGGAAGGCTGGGACACTGATACATTGTTGGTGGAATTGTAAACTGATCCAACCATTCTGGAGAGCAATTTGGAACTATGCTCAAAAAGTTATCAAACTGTGCATACCCTTTGATCCAGCAGTGTTTCTATTGGGCCTATATCCCAAAGAGATCTTAAGGGAGGGAAAGGGACCCAC
>JAJPUD010034704.1:0-10697 GCA_023553655.1 Myrmecobius fasciatus | reverse complement strand
TTTCCCCTCCATTTTAATGCCTGAAATTTGGACATCTGAAAAATAAAGATCAAATCTAGTTCTAGGCATTCAGTTTTGAAAGGGAGGTTGGGAGACCTGCCAGAAATCTTTCCCAATCCATCCTGTGCTAGGTAGTGCCTACCCTCTGAAATTATCCTCTATTTTTCATATCTTTTGTATGTACATGGCTAACTACATATTTTTATGTTATGTTAAATATGTCATTGTCCTCCTTGAAGGTAGCAGAACAGGGTCTTTGACCTTTTGTGAACCCTTAGCATTTAGCATACTTCCTAGCAGTTAGTAAGTGCTTAATAAATCCTTGGTGGTTGACTAATGTTTTTGCCATTAATTTGCTGTGTAAAACTTGAACTTCTCACTTAATATGTGGACCTTAATTTCTTCATCTGTAAAATGCAGATAGCAATGCCTGTCTTTTGACCAGCAATCATGGATGGAAAATATCATGTATTTGAAGTGGCTCAGAAAAGCAGAAATCAGTAGAGAAAAAACAAAGAATCATTTATCTTAGTTAAACTTGGATTTCCCTTTGTCTTTAACAGTAAGCCCCAATACCTTAATTCAATCTTTCTTAGTGCTGAAGGTCAGTGCTCCTCAACCTTTGCTCCCAACCCTCCTTCTTTTCTTCCATTCAATCTTAGGCAAAGTGATGTAACACCCTCCCCACCCCTCCACCCCTAGGCTCCTTGTTGGCTGCTGATGCAGCACTTCCTTGAAAACCCTGGCTGCTAGCTTCTTGTTGATCAGAGGTACATATATATTTTCAGTTCCTCTTGGCTCTCTCATTGACTCCTCTGCCCTCAATTAACCCCTCTGCCCTCAATTAACCCTTCCTGCAAACCTCTCTCTTTCTTTGTCTTAGCACTTCACTCATAAAATTTGAAAGTGGATATAGATAATAAGAGGACTGGTTCCCATTTGCATGTCATGCTTTAACTGATAAAGCATTTTTTTCATAGTAGTCCTGCTGGAAAGCTGGGCCGCTGGTCCCTCCCCCTGGAGAAATAACTATTACTTACAAAGCACTGTTCTCAAAATAACAAAAGATAGGTAGTGCAGATATTAGACAATTTTACAGAGCTTCATAGAAGTGAACTACTCAGGTAATACAGCTAATAAGTATTGGAGTCAGGACTCAAATTCAAGTCTTTTGACATTTGCTTCTGGCAATTTTTCCACAGCCTTACCTTGTGGGTGCAGATATCACTTTTGGGGAACAACTGGACCTTAAGTGCCCAGCCACATCAGGTGCTCCCAGTTAGCATTGACAACTCAACAACTAGGCAGTTTGAGCAGTCTTTCCCTGGAGACAGGGAGCTGCTAGAGTTTGGTGTGTACTAGGCAATTAGACACTTGGAGCCCTAATCTATAATCTCTTCTTAATAACCTGGTCAGGCTATTTCTGGATTCTGGCTTCCTGGAGAGGGCTAGATGGAAGACTTATATAATCCAAAGTCTTGTTTCTTCCTCTTGGATTTTAAGAAGCTAAGTCTTCCGCCACCCTCCATCCCCTATGTGTCTGCTGTCCTCCAAGGCTGCATTTGTAGTCTTGAATCTGGCTGTAGTTGCCCCCTTTATGATGAAGCTTTCTCTTCCCTGGTGTCCTTTGGAAGCATTTGTTGATAAGAGGTTCCCAGGGCCAGGGCTTTTAGGAGGATATGGGTTTATGAAGTTCCCTTTTGCTGTGACTCTTGGGTTTCTGCAGGAACCTCAGGTTAGCTTCTTGCATTCTTCAGTCTGTAATTCTTTTAGTCAGAAGCAAATGGCTTTTGGGCCAGAGCCTTTGCAGACAGGATCAAGAGAGAGAAACCAAAGAGTGAGTTTCGTCTTCTTAGTATCTTGTGGATGCAGCTCCCCCTTCTTCTGGGCAATTTGCCCTCATCCAAACATTCTTTGTTCACTTTGAGCAGCAGCCACAGTGATCACTCAACAAACAAATATTGTGCTCCTGTTTTTTGTCAAGCACTCTGCTAGGCATTGAGATACAAAGTCAAAAATGAAAACATCCCTTGCCTCTAGCAACTTTGATTCTGTTAGGGGAGACATGTGCACCTCTAAATATGTATGTATATATATAAACATAAGCATATATATGAGTGTGTATATATACACATGTACACACACATATATGTATGAAATAAGTATTTTGGGGGAGGTAGAATTAGCAAGTAGTAAAGGACAGAAATCAGGAAAATCATATGAGAAAAATTCTAAACTGAGCTTTGGAGGAAACTTGGAATTTTAAGAGGTGCAGATGAGTAAGGAGTTAGTAGTAGTCATTACAAAGGTACCAAGATGGCAGGTAGAATATTATGTGAAACAGCAAGATAAGTATGGAAATATGTATACATATATTCAACTTGTCAAATATTTTAATATAATTAACATGTAGTGGACTTCCTGTCATCTAGGGAAGGGAAGGGGAATAGGGGGGAAAATTTGTAATGGAAAGCTTTGTAATGGTCAATGTTGAAGAATTACCCATACATATGTTATGCAAATAAAAACTTTAATTAAAAAAAAAAGAATATTATATGAAAGGAATGGCAAGGGGGTAATGAGGAGGGGGCAGAAATAATGTGTAACAAATCTGGAAAGGTAGTCTGGAGCCTAGTTGCAAAGGGCATTAACTCCTCCACAGGAGATTGTGGTTATTGCCTAGATTGAAGCATAATCAAACCTGCCTCTCTGGAGGGTAGATTGTAGAGGAGTGAGTCTAGGGTCATACTCTGATTATTAACAACAACAACTACCACGTACCACTACCCTTTGTGTCTGCCTAGCATTTTGCATTTGTCAAAGCCCATTCACATCCATCAACTCTTATGATACTGGAGATGAAGCATGTAGGGTAGAAATTATCCCCATTTGGTAAAAACGGAACATTAAGCATAGATGGTAGAAGATTCCTTCAACATCATATCAACTAGATAATATTCTTTTGTAAAAGATGAGTTTCTATGAGATCTTTTGGTTTGCATTGCCTAAATTTCTCCCTAGATGGTGTTAAATTTGAGACTAGAGGCTCAATCTCCTGACTCCCAAGTCAGAACTTGTAGCTTTTCTACTTGCCCTGAAAAGCTGGTTCTTTTCCTTTCTATTTTTAACATAAAACTGAGAACTTTTATGTGTGTAGAGAAGAGGCACTGGGGTTGGAAGGTGGAAGTGGAGGAGAGTTGAACTGGACTTGTCTTCCTTAAGCGTCTAAGGTCTTTCCTTGCTGTCTCTTGCTGCTGGATCATCCTGATGGGGATGAGAGAGCAAGAGCTCAACAGAGTCAGAGAACCCAAGAGATTGAGATTGTGTTGAGTGCCCCCCCACCTGATAGAATATTAGTTAAACAGGGGAGATTAGATTGGAGGAGGGCACGGTGTGCTTAAGGGGGACAATGAGGTATCCTCCCAGCCTGGCAATCGTGTGGCTTCACTACTCTGAGATGAAGGGGAGTGCTATCTGGTAAATGTTGTGAATGGATTTAGACCAGAGCCCTAAGACTGGGGATGAAGCATTGGAGAAGAGTATTTGTCTCTGGAATATCTGGAATATGATGTATGTAAGTAGGGGTTATGATCTTTCCCTGAAGATTTGATCTTCATGTGCCAGCATAAGATCACAAGTAGCTGGAGAGGACAGGAGTGCTAATAGACCATTCCTCCTCATACTGCCAGATCATCAGAGATTTAAGAGGGAAAGTGTCTTATCCCTTGTTGGAAAACATCTTGTATTTGTATCTTTATGCCTTGGGCCCTGCTTCAGTAGCTGAGCAGCTTAGTATACCCCTTCCCCCCCCTCCCCTGAATACCTTTTAAAGGCCTCAGAGAGCCATTTGAAAGGAACTAGCCATGCTTTAGGAGGGAGATATTGGGGGGTGTTTTGTAGCTGACTTCCCTGCTCCTAAAACCATCTATCACTGGGCTGTCTCAAGGACACATAGAAAAGAGAAATTCACCATTCCCAAGCCCCCTACAAAGCAAGCTTTGAGTCCATTGGGTGAAACAAGGAGTGAAGAAGTTAGCCAGCAAAGGGGGCTGAGGGCAGGGAAGGGTGTTTCCAAGTGTTATTCTTATGCCGGATAATGGGCCCTCACTGAAGTCTTACAGCTGTGTTTTGGTTGCTTGCTGTCATGCCAGTGACAGGTTTGCTTCCTTCTAGCGAATATATTAATTTGAAGCCATGGAAATTTCATTCAGTTGGTCATGCCTGGGGAGCCCATGGGAGTGGGCCAGGCTGACAGAAAGATCTTTGTGCCAGCAAGCCAGGCTGGTTTCCAAGGTGCTATGGGACTGTGAGTTGAGGCTTCTTTCTCAGGGCCGGCCCCTTGACCACTTAGTCCTGGAACACGTTCCCCAGGAAGTCTGCTGGTTTGTCCTCTCATAGTATATCACCCTTACTTCACTCCCCCTTTCTCCTAACGTCTCTGTCGCCAGGTTCTGAAACATTTCCATGAGACTAGACTCAATTCCCATGTGTCTGGCATTATACCAAGGCTGCCACCCTTCCCCCACCTCCCTACAGGCTGGGCTTGGGACGAGGGAGACGTGGCTTGGATTATTAGGCATTTGTTCTGCCAATCTCTCCTTCTAGCTTTCAAATGACAGATCTTTTTGGCTTCCATGTCACTCTGAGGCCCCTTAAAAGAAATCTTTTAGTAGGGTGTGTTTTCCCCAAATGATTTCTAGGGATCTTGATGCGAATGTAATTTTCCTTCTCTGAGCTGACCCAAATCAGTAAGGAGGTCTCAGGTTCATAGCCTCTGCTTGAATAAAACAGGGGAGCTGAGAGCTAAGTGGCAACCTCATTCTGCCCTTTTCTGTGTGGAGTGTGCCTGGTTTTCTTATGATGCACTAGTGTCTGTGCTGTTGCCAGAATTCTTTCTGGAGCTTTGTAGGGAAGGGGATTGAAGGGTTATCTTCTTATCAATCAACTAGCATATATTAAGCACCTGCTATGTGCCAAGAACTGTAGTAAACACAGAGACTACAAAGAAAGACAAAACATAATCCCAGATCTCAAGGAGCTCACAGTTTAATGAAAGAGACAACTATTTGCAAAATAGACATAAGCAGGATAAATTAGAGATCTCAAAGGGAAGGTGCTAAGATTAAAGAGGACCTGGAAACGATTCTTGCAGAACATAGGACTTCATAGCTCAATCTTGAAGGAAAGTCAAGGAAGCTAGAACATAGACTTGAAGAGAGATTTCCAAGCCAGAGAAAGAAAATGCTTAGATTCAGGAGATGGAGACAGGAATGATGGAGGGTCTTATATTAGATCTTGGGAGATTGGTTGACTAGGGAGATGAAATAGTCAGACTTGTTCTTTGGGAAGACATTGTGATAGCTGAGTAGAGAATGCATTGGGATTGGGGGAGGGGGGAGAATTGATGGTACTTGAGACAAGTAGGCTATTTCGGTAGTCCAGGTGTGAAGTGAGGAGAGGAACTATATTAGGGTGGTGGGAGTAACAAGAAAGAAGGAGTCATATGATAATATTTCAAAAGTAGAAAAAAAGAAAAAGTGGACGTAGGAGATGAAAGAATGAGGAATTGAACATGACATCCAAGTTGCCAGTCTGGGTAATTGGAAGGAAGATGGTGCTCTTAACAGTAATAGAGAAATTTAAAAAGATGCCAGGGTTTGGGGGAGGGGAAAGATGACGACTTGAATTTAAGATGTCTGTGGGACATCCTGGCAGCAGAAGAGAGTATATAGGGCTGAACAAGTTACTTACCTAAAGCACAGAAATGATCATTGAAAACACCCCCTTTGTCTAGCACTGAGCCATAGAAATAAGAGCTGGAAAAGACCTTACGGATCATCTTTCAGACGAGAAAATCAAAGAAGTCCTTTAAAAAATTAGTAACTTGCTCTCAGAGTATCTGGGTTATAATGAGCAGAATTGGGATTTGAATCCTTAGGTCTTTTAAGCCTCAAGACCAAGCACTCTTTTTTGTTATCATCCCACCTTTATCTATGCTGTCTCCTAAAATGATGAGACTATGCCTTATCTGCTGGGTTTTTTAGTGTTGCAGTTTGTACTGTACTAATGATGCTGTGTATATCTTTCTGAAAATGGAGAGATGCATTTTGTCAGAGTTAATAACTGACCTGGGTTCCAGTTCTGCTTTTGATATATATATGGTCATCCCTTCCTTCTTCGTTGCTACAAAGGGAGAGCCAAAAAAATTGTATGTGGATTTTCCAGGACATGTAAGTTTCTTGTCTTTAATCCTCACAGTGTGGAAGGGATAACTGTATACTATTGGTGTAACTTTGAGCTTGAGTTGGAATCGTAAACTTTCAATGAAACCTTATTTCCTCCCTCTTCCAACTTCGTGCATCTTCACTTTGGCATTTCAAGAGATCTTTTCAAGCCTGACCATGCCCTCTCCCTCCTTCACTAAACCCACTCCACCATGACCACTTTTCCATGGCAGTGGAGGATTGCATTTATATTTCCTATTTAATTTATTAACAGAAGCATCCACTCCTGATATTCTCTACGTGTAGTTATGTCTGCCTCCCGAAGAATCCCTATTATTTGTTCAGGAGACAAAGATAAACTGCCTTCACTGATAGAGATTTTTTGAATAATAGCAAATGTCTCCAGAGGGCATGTGTGACCTGATCCTTTTTTGCTCCCTGTGTGTACCCTCCTGACTTTTCTTTGTGATGAGAAGGATTCTTTAGGGAGAGTTAGAAATCTTAAAAACTTTTAACCCAAGTATACCTTAGTTGTTTCTGGATGCTCTGAGAAGTAATTCCTCCATAAAGATATTACTGTAGCCTTTCAGGAACTTGGGTCATTGTGAGAATGTCATTCAGCATTAGTCTTTCTAAATCTGGGAAATGGTTGATCAAGTTATAGTGTATAAATGTGATGGAATACTTTTGTGCTATATGAAATGATAAAGGGCTTGGTTTTAGAGAAACATGGGAAGACTTATATGAAATAGATGTAGGGAGGAGTGAACTGAACCAGAAAAACAGTTTATATAATGATAGAAGAATTACAAACTCTGATTACCATAATGACCATCCACAATTACAGAGGACTAATATTAAAACATGCTATTTTTCCCTGTTGGAAAGGTGAAGGACTCAGAGTATAGAATGAGACATTTTTTAGACGTGGTCAGTTCTTGCTTAACCCTACATATTTGTTAACAGGTCTTGCTTTTCTTTCCTTGCCAATAAGGGAAGGGATGTGTAGGGTAGGAGGGACAGATTGAGATACAATTTTCTGTGAAAATTTGGGCTCTACCTACTCATAGGATCAGAGCTGTAGAGCTATAAGGAGCTTCAGAGCAGCCTAATCCAGTCCATTCTACAGATGAGGAAGCTGTCATCTGAGGAGGTTTTGTATTTTGCCAGAGGTCACACAGATATTAAGCTTTGGGTAGGATTTGGACCCAGGACCTCTGACTGCAGAGCCTATTTTTTCTAATATAAAACACTGCCTCCATCCTATAAGTAACCATGCACTGCATTGTTTTCTCTCCTTAGGGCATTAAAAAGCCTTTCACAGAAGTCATAAAAGCCAACATTGGTGATGCCCATGCAATGGGCCAGCAGCCAATCACCTTCCTCCGACAGGTAAGGGCTTGGACACAAGCTGTTTCTGATGGGATTAGAGAAAAGCAGGTTGTTTAGTTTACAGGGAGGTGGTCTTGTGGGAAAAAACAAACCAAAAGTCAAGCTGTGTAGTCTGACCACTCATGTTTTTTCTTCCTGGGAAGCAGCAGGTCCCAACTGCTGAGATAGATGTGCTTGTGAACTTGATCATCGCTCTAGTTGGGAGCCTCCATCTCTACTTTCCAACATTCTTCTCTTGCTCTTTAATCTCCGTCCTTTCCCCTTCTTCACCACTCAGCCTCACCTACCCTCTCCAACACCTTCTTTGGCCCCTTTCAAGCAGGGGATCATGTTACTTTTGTTGGAATCATTTGCTAAAATTGGAGTAATCCCCAATGGGGTGCAAGGATGTGATTTTTAGATAAGATTTCTTGGAAGAAACAAGCCTGATGCTTTTAGGATTTGATTGGCTTAATGTGGAGGAGATTTAAGGCTGGGAAGGACGTTAGATCTTGTCACATAACCCTCTTATTTTACAGTGCCAGTTGAGGTTGGGTGACTTGTTGAAGGTCGCACATATAAGTGGCAGTCAGGATTTGATTTCAGATCCTCTCTGTCCAAATCTGTCATTCTGATGTACAATTCTCATTTCTATTGGTATGGTGGTAGTAGTGGTAGGGGGCACAGTTGTTAGCTTCAAGTATTTAAAAGGCTCTTCATGGGAGAGGGATTAGATTTTTTGTCTTCCTTCTAAAGCAAGAAAGCTGGAATTGCAAAGAAGCAGATTTAAACTCAGTCTGAGGAAACTGTCTCAATACCTAAGCTTGTCAGAGTGAAGTGCACTGCCTTGAGAGGTAATGAGTTGTTTTTCACCAGAGGCCTGGATGCCCACTTCCCGGGGTCTTGTAGAGAGGATTCCTCAGAGTACAAGTAGGACTATAAAACCCCTGGGGTTCCTTCTGCCTCTCAGATTTGGAGCTCTAGAGATGGGAACCTGTCATTTGCAGGGGTTCCTGTGTAGTTCTTGGGCAGCACTACCAAGGTCACAAAGAAGAGGGGACAGGAAGGTGAGGAGTCACAGGAGGAAAGGTGATCTGGAGAGCATGTGGAAGCAGTAGTTACAAACCTGGAGGGGGACAGAAGCACAGATAGGGACAGAGCCCCGGAAATTTCTGAAAAGGTGGGAGTTAAGACTAGTCTCTTTGTAGCTCTGCAAGAAGGCATGCTGATAATCAGAACACTACTGGGCTAAAAGAGGAAGGGAAAGAAACAGACGAGGTAAATAGGGAGGAGGATTGCTTTATTTTAAATATTCTCTAAAGGAGCTCTAACCAGTACTAGTTGAGGCCCTGCTGGGCTTTGCTGCTGGTAGGGTTTATCTGTCTTTGAATACACCTGGCCTGAATGGGATCAGGAGTCTCCAGGGAGCCCTCAGTCTTTACTGGGAACTTTTTTCATTTTGCTTTATAAAATACCACCAGAAAGGTGGCCCCAGATTGTTTTTTGTTTAAAATAACAGCATAGTCTTTTTTTTTTTGTTTTAAATGGACAGTT
This sequence comes from Myrmecobius fasciatus, assembly GCA_023553655.1. Taxonomy (NCBI): domain Eukaryota; kingdom Metazoa; phylum Chordata; class Mammalia; order Dasyuromorphia; family Myrmecobiidae; genus Myrmecobius; species Myrmecobius fasciatus. The sequence continues at coordinate 1,548 of JAJPUD010034704.1, read as the reverse complement.
CATGAGACCAAAAACAGCCTTGTAAACAAGTATAGAAAATTGACCTGCCCCCACATGCCCTTTTTTCCCTGCAGGCTGCCTGGCTTCTCCCACAGAGGGAGTCCTGGCATTGAGAACAAGTGACTTCAGTGTTCTTTTCCTCCTCTCTGGGCAACCAATGGTTTTATTCACCCTAGCCTGATAGGTGAGTGAGTGAGTAGCTTGAGCATGAACAAATAGCAATAATAATAAAGGGTTCACATTTCTGTAGTGCTTGAAGGTTTCCAAACTGCTTTTTTCTATAATCATGCCCGTGTTGTTATTTCCCCCACTGGGAAGAATTGTCACTCAGGAAGTGTTAGAATATGATTTGAACCTAGGCTTCCTGACTATTTCTTTGTCTGCAATAGCATAGAGGGCATCTGTGTTAGAAAAGAAAGTGATTTTCTTGCCCTAAAAAAAGGGAGCTTAACTGAAGACTCCCAACCAAAAACTGCCCAGTCATGCTGTTGCCCCTGTGGGAGTGGGCAAGGGGTGGTCCAGAGAGGACAAGCCATTGAAGGATAGAGAAACTCTTGTCTCTGTACCCTCTTCTCTACCCACCAGCTTCACATACCTTCACAGGCTAGTCTGCTGACCTTTTCAAATAAGGACTGGCCTCACTTTGGCTGGGGCAAGCTGCTGAAATTAGAATAATCTCTGAGTCCTAGGGCATGGCAAATAATTAAATAAGATCTTTTGGAAGAAACAGACAAACAAATTGGGGGCCAGAGAGGGAGAGAGGATGGGAAGTACAGGGTGGAAAAAAAAGTCAAAGGACTCATTAAGTGAACTGGAACTTAACTTGAGGGGATTTGAAATGGTTCTGCCTTAGAACAGACCTCTCTGCATAGCTCCCAGTGTACCCAGGAGGCTTGAAAGCTGCAGGACACAGATTGGTGTTGTTTCAGTTTTTTTCAGCTAGCAACTTCTTGCTGAATGCTATTCCTTCTGGCTATGCATCTTCCAATTTGGAAAGCTGTTCTTAGAAGGGGGATTAAGAGTGAATAGAAGAATAAGAGGAGCCTTAGATTATGAAGGCAGATAGAACACATCTTCTACAACCATCCCTTGTTAATAAGCTTTGGTCTACCTCCATCTAGTTATGCTTCTTTTTTGAGTACCCATCAGATGGCTTTTGAGTTCACCCTCCACAAAATATGCAGTTTGAGTTCCTAGCTCAGGCAAGGGTTCTAAACCTGAAGTCTGTGAATTTTTTTTTCTAAATATTAAATATTTAGCTATTTCAATATAATAGATTTTCTTTATTAACCTGTGTATTTTATGCATTTAAAAGCATTATTCTGAGAAGAGTTCCATAGGCTTCACCAGATTGTCCAAGAGGTCCATGACACAAGAAAAGATTAAAAATACCTTAGCCCTTTACACCTTCCCTGTCTCTCCATAGGAAACTCCATGAATGATTTCCCAGCTCCTACTCATAGAAGGAACAGTGAGATCAAACTGCTTCTTAGCTCTCCTTTGAGTGCCCATTCTGCCTGAGTCCTCAGATGTTCAAGCAATGCCATG
>JAJPUD010034702.1:0-10697 GCA_023553655.1 Myrmecobius fasciatus | reverse complement strand
TTTGCAGATGATATGATGGTCTACTTAGAGAACCCTAGAGAATCAACTAAAAAACTATTAGAATTAATCCACAACTTTAGCAAAGTTGCAGGATACAAAATAAATCCACATAAATCATCAGCATTTTTATACATCACCAACAAAATGCAACAGCAAGAGATACAAAGAGAAATTCCATTCAAAATAACTATCGATAGTACAAAATATTTGGGAGTATATCTGCCAAGGGAAAGTCAGGATCTATATGAGCAAAACTACAAAACACTCTCCACACAAATAAAGTCAGATCTAAACAATTGGAAAAACATCAAGTGCTCTTGGATAGGTCAAGCGAATATAATAAAGATGGCAATACTACCTAAACTAATCTATCTATTTAGTGCTATACCAATCAAACTCCCAAGAGATTATTTAACTGAACTAGAAAAAATAACGACAAAATTCATCTGGAAAAACAAAAGGTCAAAAATTTCAAGGGAATTAATGAAAAAAATGCAAATGAGGGTGGCCTAGCTGTACCAGATCTAAAACTATATTATAAAGCAGTGGTCACCAAAACCATTTGGTATTGGATAAGAAATAGAGTAGTGGATCAGTGGAATAGGTTAAGTTCACAGGACAAAGTACTCAATGACAATTGTAATCTAGTGTTTGATAAACCCAAAGACCCCAGTTTTTGGGATAAAAACTCACTATTTGACAAAAACTGCTGGGATAATTGGAAACTAGTCTGGAAGAAATTAGGCATTGACCCACACCTAACACCATATACCAAGATAAGGTCAAAATGGATTCATGATCTAGGCATAAAGAATGATATTATAAACAAATTAGAACAATGTAGGATGGTTGACCTCTCAGACCTGTGGAGGGGGAAGGAATTTGTGACCAAAGAAGAACTAGAGGTCATCATTAATCACAAAATAGATAAGTTTGACTATATCAAGTTAAAAAGTTTTTGTACAAACAAAATGAATGCGGACAAGATTAGAAGGGTAGCAGTAAACTGGGAAAATATTTTTACATCCAAAGGTTCTGATAAAGGCCTCATTTCTAAAATATATAGAGAATTGACTCAAATATATAAGAATTCAAGCCATTCTCCAATTAACAAATGGTCAAAAGATATGGACAATTTTCAGACGAAGAAATTGAAACTATTTCCAGTCACATGAAAAGGTGCTCCAAGTCACTATTGATCAGAGAAATGCAAATTAAGACAACTCTGAGATACCACTACACACCTGTCAGATTGGCTAAAATGACAGGAAATGATAATGATAACTGTTGGAGGGGATGTGGGAAAACTGGGACACTGATACATTGTTGGTGGAACTGTGAACGGATCCAACCATTCTGGAGAGCAATTTGGAGCTATGCTCAAAAATTTATCAAAGAGTGCATACCCTTTGACCCAGCAGTGTTTCTACTGGGCCTATATCCCAAAGAGATTTTAAAGGAGGGAAAGGGACCCACATGTGCAAAAATGTTTGTGGCAGCCCTTTTTGTAGTGGCAAGAAACTGGAAATTGAAAAGATGCCCATCAATTGGAGAATGGCTGAATAAATTATGGTATATGAATGTTATGGAATATTATTGTTCTGTAAGAAATGACCAACAGGAGGATTTCAGAGAGGATTGGAGAGACTTGCATGAACTGATGCTGAGTGAAATCAGCAGAACCAGGAGAACATTATACACAGCAACAAGACTATACGATGATCAATTTTAATGGACATGGTTCTCTTCAACAATGATGTGATTCAAACCAGTTGTTCTGCGATGAAGATAGTCGTATACATCCAGAGAGAGGCCTGTGGGAACTGAGAGTGAACCACAACACAGCATTTTAACGCTTTCTGTGAATATTTCCAAGTATTTTGTTTTCATTCTTAGGTTGTTTTTTTTCTTCTTCTCTTTCTAGATCTGATGTTTCTTGTGCAGTAAGATAACTGTATAGATATGTATACATGTACTGTATTTCTCATATAATTTATCCTATCTAGCATGTATTAGATTACCTGTCATCTAGGGGTGGGGGTGGGGAGAAGGAAAGGAAAAGCTTAGGGAAAAAAAAAGGTTTTTTTTGCAAAGGTCAATGTTGAAAGGTCACTCATGTTTTGTAAATTAAAAGCTTTATAAAAAAATAAAAAATAAAAAGCATAAAAAATAATAATAAAAAAATAAAAAATAAAAACTAAGATTCTTTAGGGGGCAGTTATGTGGGGCAAAGAGTGCTGGGTTGGTAGTCAGGAAGACCTGAGTTCAAATCCAGTCTCAGGCACTTACTAGTAAGTCACTTTATTATTTGCCTCAGTATCCTCATCTGTAAAATGAGGATCATCAAAACTATTCGGCACTGGCTAAGAAATAGAGTGGTTTCACCTGTCAAATTGGCTAAAATGACAGGAAAAGTTAATGATGATTGTTGGAGGGGATGTGGGAAGGCTGGGACACTGATGCTTTGTTGGTGGAACTGTGAATGGATACAGCCATTCTGGAGAGCAATTTGGAGCTATGCTCAAAAAGTTATCAAACTGTGCATACCCTTTGACCCAGCAGCATTTCTGTTGGGCTTGTATCCCAAAGAGATCATAAAGGAAGGAAAGGGCCCCACATGTGCAAGAATGTTTGTGGCAGCCCTTTTTGTAGTGGCTAGAAACTGGAAACTGAATAGATGCCCTTCAATTGGAGAATGGCTGAATAAATTATGGTATATGAATACTATGGAATATTATTGTTCTGTAAGAAATGACCAGCAGGATGATTTCAAAGAGGCCTGGAGAGACTTGCATGAACTGATGCTGAGTGAAATGAGCAGAACCAGGAGATCATTATATACGGCAACAACAATACTATATGACGATCAATTCTGATGGACATGGCTCAACAATGAAATGTTTCAAACCACTTCCAATTGTTCACTGAAGAAAGCCATATAGACCCAGAGAGAGGGATATGAAATGCGGACCACAACATAACATTCTCATACTCTTGATTGACGTTTGCTTACATTGTGTTTCCTTTATCTGATATGTCTTTTGTGTAGATAAGATTTTTCTTGCACAACAATAAGTTTGGAAATATGTATACATGTATTTGATTTGTCAAGTATTTTAACATAATTAACATGTAGTGGATATCCTGCCATCTAGGGGAGAGGTGGGGAGTTGGGGAGAAAAAAATTTTAACAGAAAGTTATGTAAGCGTTAATGTTGAAGAATTACCCACACATATGTTATACAAATAAAATTAAATTTTAAAAAAAGGAAATAGAGTGGTGGATCAATGGAATAAATTACATACACAAAACAAAATAATAAGTGATTATAGTAATCTACTATTTGATAAACCCAAAGACTTCAGCTTCTGGGGAAAGAATTCACTATTTCACAAAAACTGCTGGGAAAATTGAAAGAGTGTGTCAGAAACTAGGCGTAAACTAGCAACTCAGATTCTATAAAAAGGTAAGGTTGAACTAAGTATGAGTTAGACATGAAAGTTAATACTATAAGCAAATTAGATGAGGAAGGAGTAGTTTATCTCTAAGATCTATGTAGAAGGGAAGAATTTATGACTAAAGAAGACGTAGATAATATTATGAAATGCAAAGTGAATCATTTCATTTACATTAAATTCAAAAGCACAAACAAAACTAATGAAATCAAGATGAGAAGGAAAGCAGAAAGTTGCAAAACAAATTTTAAAGCAAGCATCTCTGATAAAAGATTCATTTCTTAAATTTATAGGTAAGTGAACCAATAAAAATACAAGTCATTCTTCAACTGATAAATGGTCAAAGAATATGAGGGCAGTTTTCAAATAAAAAAAATCAAAACTATATATAGCAATATTTTAAAATGCTCTAAAAAATCAATACTGAGTAAAGAAATATAAATTAAAACAATTAAAATATCTCACACCTAACACTACAAATCTCACATAGATTGGCTAATATGACAGAAATAAAAAATGTCAGATAAGTGGAAAAGTTGAGAAACTAATACATTGGTGGAATTGTGAACAAATCCAACTATTCTGGAGAGCAATTTGGAACTACGCCCAAAGGGCAATCAAAAATGTATATGAATGACATGCACATGTACACACAAACCAACAATGCCACTACTAGGTCTGTAACCCAAAGAGATAATCAAAAAGGAAAAAGAACATACAGGCACAAAAAAAATATTTATAACAGCTCTTTTAGTGCTGGCAAAGAATTGGAAATTGAGGGGATGCCCATCATTTAAGGAATGGTTGAATAAGTTGTAGTATATGAATGTAATGGAAAACTATTGTTCTATAAGAAATGATAAGCAGGTGGATTTTAGAAAAACCCAGACTTACATGAACTGATGCTGATTGAAGTAAGCAGAACCAAGGAAACATTATACATGGTAACAGCAACATTATGTGATAACCTGATAGGCATAATTCTTCACAGCAATACAATGATCCACAGCAATTCCAAGAAACTTATGATGGAAAATGTTATCCACATCTAGAGAAAGAACTTAAGGAGTTGGCATGCAGATCAAAGCATACTATTTTCACTTTATGAGTTTTTTTGTAGTTTTTTTTCCTTTTATGTTGTTTTTTCTTTCACAACATAACTAATGTGGAAATGTGTTTAACATGATCATATATATATATATATATACACATATATATATAATCTATAATAGATTTGTTTGCTATCTTAAGAACAATGAAGGGAAAAAAGTTTGGAACTCAAAATCTTATTTAAAAGTTACCGTTGAAAACTATCTTTACATGTAATTGGGAAATATAAAATACTATTTACATGGAAAAAAATCAAGTGAATTCAGACTACATTACCTCTAGATCTAAATTAAATTATTAAGATTTCTTCATGCTCTAAAACCATTGATTCTATATATAGTTCACTCAGGTTCTGAAATCTTTGACAATGATGCTGAATACTTGAATAAACTAAGACTGGTTCTAATTTCTCTGAGCTCAAAAATCAAAGAAATAAAAGGATGTAGATTGGCACTATGATCCCACATGCTTTCTTTGTGGACACTGTAATAGAAAGAGCCCCAGAAAAGTTGGCTACAACACCTTAACTTCCAGTCTCAGCTCTGTCACTTATTAGGATATTACTTTAAAACAAATCATTTCTTGGATGGGTAGGGGGTTGGTTTCTTCTCTGTAGAATGAGATGACTTGACTAGCTGATCTCTAGCTCTCTTCTAGCTATGATATATATTATAAAATCCCCAGTGTAAAAGTTCTTCAAAGTTCTGTTTTATGTTTTATGTTCTAAAATCTGTACCTACTCCATGTTCAAAGACACTTTGCAGGAATAATATTCTTCTGTGTTCTCAGGTTTATTCCATTTCTGACTTTTGTACATTCTAAGATTCTTTCCAGTACATGTACTTTGTATTCTAAGGTCAAATTCAAACACAGATATTCTATGGTCTAAGGTTCCTTAATGCACTAACATTCTTTGATTTTTAAGATCTATTCCTGCCCTTACAGTTTTGAGAAGTAGTTTGGCCCAGTGCATAAAAATTTGGCCTTGAGATCAAGAAAAACTCTGTTCAAGTCATTGTTATGATACATATTGGCTATATAACACTGGACGAGTTATTTAATTTTTCAATATTCTGGGCAGTTCTGCAAGAATATAAGTTCTAGAGAAATGTCTAACCTGCTTTGTAGAAGGAATTTCCTCAACTGGGAGTTTCATACATGATGATATTATAGGTCCAGTCCCTATCCTCAGCCCCTGAACTTTGAAGGTTTTCATCTGGATAGAAATACATAATGAAGGAAGATTAATATTAAGCATCTGTTGAATATTTTTATAATTATGTCATGGCAAGTGAAAGTTTTTAGTGATAAAAGTTGTGACCATAGATTATTTAATTCATGCCTAAAATTAAAAATTATAGAAGAACTACTCTGATCTAAGTCAAAGAGATACCTATACACTGCTCCCTGATTATGTCCAATACTAAAATATATCATTTGCCCCAAGTTCAGGCTGTGGATAACTTAGAGACATGATGGTTGAGGTAACTTCAATTGATCCTTTGATTTTTTTCTGGTGATATCTTATGGAAATCTCAAACAGCTGGTCAGGTGGGTGGTTGTATAAGTGCTAATTAGAATTGAGTCAGAGAGTGATAGAGGTGGGCTAATAGGGTTTGACAAAGGGTATAAAAATGCCTAAGAGTATGTCTATCAAATTATAATGAAATTCTATTTCTCATTTCTCCAAAAAAAATAGAATATGAGACATTGAGTTCTGTGATTTCGTCTACTCTGAATAAATTTGAAATATAATATTAGAAGCACTGCAATGGAGAGTCAGGAGAGTAGATTCAGGTCCAAGCTAAGCCACTAACTAATGTGATTTTGGTCAAGTAACTTAATTTGGGGGAGGGGGGAGTCTCAATTTCCTCATCCATAAAATGAGACTGTTGGAGAAGTTAAATTATTTTCCAGCTCTACCTACCCTTTCAGAACTTTGTTCTGTACTCCTCTAATTATTTTTTTAAATTATTTTTAAATATTTCACTGGAACTGTTTTTCTTCTTTTCTTTTTGAATCTGTTTCTAAGATGTTACCACCAAACATAACTCCTCCACTCCCAATTCCAAATGAAAACCCTTCCTAATTATAGTCAAGAAAAAAAAATTCACACCTTGATATATGAAATATGTAAATACACATAGAGAGAAACATACACAAATACACATATATACATATGTGTGCATACAAAATATTTTCAATTTTAAGTAATCAAAAATTTGTTTATTTTTTTCTCAAAAGCTTTCCTCAAAAATTTTCCTTTATTCATAGTTGAAAAAAAGTATGCAATCTGCTTCCCTAATTTGTTCATAAAACATGTTACATCTAAATTATATATCATTTGAGGATTGTTATATATGTTGTGAGATGTTGGCTTAAACCTAATTCATCCCAAATTATTTTGTAGTTGCCTCAACACTTTTAGTCAAAGAAAAAACTTTTTATTATAAAGCTTTTTTATTTTCAAAACCTATGCATAGATAATTTTCAACATTCACTCTTGCAAAACTTTGTGTCCAAAATTTTTTCCCTTCCTTCCCCTCACCCTGCCCTAGACATCAAGTAATCCAATATATGTTTATAGTGTGTAATTTTTCTACACATATTTCCACAATTATCATGTTAAACAAGAAAAATCAGGTCAAAAAGGAAAAAATGAGAAAGAAAACAAAATACAAGCAAATATCAACAAAAACAGTGAAAATACTATGTTGTAACCTATACTCAGTCCTCTCCTGGGTGCAGGTGGCTCTCTTCATCACAAGACCATTGGAAATGGCCTGAATTATCTCATTATTGAAAAGCACCATATCCATCAAAATTGATTATGGCATATCCTTGCACTATTGCTGTGTACAATGATCACCTGTTCCACTCACTTTACTTAGAATCAGTTCATGAAAAATCTCTCCAGGTCTCTCTGAAATCATCCTGTTAATTGTTTCTGATAGAAAAATATTGTTCCATAACATTCATATACCGTAACTTATTCAACCATTCTCCAATTGATGGGCATCCACTCAGTTTCCAGTTTCTTGTCACTACAAAAAGGGCTGCCACTAACATTTCTGCACATGTGGGTCCCTTTCTCTCCTTTATGATCTCTTTAGGATAACATGCCCAGTGGAGACACAAAAAAATCACAGGGTGTGCATAGTTTGATAGTTCTTTGAGCATAGTTCCAAATTACTCTCCAGAATGGTTGGATCAGTTCATGACTCCACCAACAATGCATTAGTGTTCCAGTTTTCCCTCATCTCCTCCAACATTCATTATCTTTTCCTGACATCTTAGCCAATCTGAGAGGTGTGTAGTGGCATCTCAGAGTTGTCTTAATTTGCATTTCTCTGATCAATAACGATTTAGAACACCTTTTCATATGACTAGAAATGGTTTCCAATTCTGCATGTGAAAATTATCTATTTATATCCTTTGACCATTTATCAATTGGAGAATGGCTTGAATTCTTATAAATTTGAGTCAATTTTCTACATATTTTATAAATGAAACCTTTATCAGAACACTTAAATGTAAATTTTTTTCCAGTTTATTGCTTCCCTTCTAATTTTTTTCTGCATTCATTTTGTGTGTACAAAATTTTTTTAGCTGAATATAATCAAAACTTTGCATTCTATAATGTACTCCAGTTTTTCTTTGGCCATAAATTCTTTTCTTCACAGATCTGAGAGCAAGATTAGCCTTTTTTCTTCTAATTTGCTTATAATATCATTCTTTATATCGAAATCATGAACCCATTTCGATATTATCTTGATGTAGAGTGTTTAGATGTGGGTCAGTGCTTAGTTTCTACCATACTAATTTCCAATTTTCCCAAAAATTTTTGTCAAATACTAAATTCTTATCCCAGCAGCTGGGATTTGGGGATTTATCCAACACGAGATTGTATAGTTATTAACTATTATGTCTTGTGAACCTAATCTATACCCCTAGTCAACTACTCTATTTCTTAGCCAGTACCAAATGGTTTTGATGATAGCCACTTTATAATACAGTTTTAGATTTGGTACAGGTAGGTAAACTTTATTTGCATTTTTTTCATTAATTCCTTCAAATTTTTGACCTTTTGTTCGTCCAGATGAATTTTGTTATTATTTTTCTACCTGTATAAAATAATTTCTTAGAAGTTTGATTGGTAAGGCAATGAATAAGCAGATTAATTTAAGTAGAATTGTCATTTTATTATATTAAGTTGGCCTACCTATGGACACTTTATATTCTTCCAGTCATTTAAATTTAGCTTTATTTGTGTGGAAAGTGTTTTCTAATTGTGTTTATAAAGTTCCTGACTTTGTCTTGGCAGGAAAACTCCAAAATATTTTATATTAACTACAGTTATGTTAAATGGAATTTCTTTGTATCTCTTGATGCTGGACTTTGTTGATAACAAATAAAAATGCTGATAATTCATGTGGATTTATTTTGTATCCTGCAACTTTGCTAAATTTGTGATTTTTTCTAGTAGTTTTTTAATTTCTCTAGGATTCTCTAAGTATGCCACCACATCATGTGCAAAGAATTTGATTTCCTCATTACCTACTCTAATTCATTTAGTTTCTTTTACTTCTCTTACTGCCAAAGCTAACATTTCTAATGCAATACTGAATAGTAGTGGTAATAGTGGGCAACCTTTTTTCACTCCTGATCTTATTGGTATGGTTCTAGTTTATTCCCATTATATAGGGCACTTGCTGATGGTTTTAAATGGATGGTACTGATCATTTTAAGGAAAATTCCATTTATTCCTATATTTTCTAGTGTTTTTAATAGGAATGGTGTTAAATTTTGTTAAATGCTTTTTCTGCATCTATTGATATAATTATATGATTTTTGTTAGTTTGGTTAGTTTGGCAATTTTGCCAATAGTTTTCCTAATATTAAACCAAGCCTGCATTTCTGGTATAAATCCTAATTGGTCAGAGTGTATTATTCTGGGAATAACTTTTTGTAATCTCTTTTCCAATATTTTATTTAAGATTTTTGCATTAATATTCATTAGGGAAATTTGTCTATGATTTTCTTTCTTTGTTTTGACCCTACCTAGTTTAGGTATCAGCACCATCCATGTCTGTGTCATAAAAAGAATTTGGTAGGATTCCTTCTTTCCCTATTTTTCCAAATAATTTGCATAATATTGGAATTATTTGTTCTTTAAATGTTTGGTAGCATTAACATATAAATCCATCTGGCCCTGGAGATTGTTTCTTAGGGAGTTCATTAAAACTTGTTCAATTTCAGGGGCAGAGCCAAGATGGCGAACTGCAGACAGCTTTCTCTGTGAACTCCTTTGGGACCTTCCCTCAAACCCAGACAAAGTGAGTCTTCGAACTGGTTTGTGAGTGAAGGCTCCACCAAACATTTGGACTACAACGCACTTCTATCAAAAATCTACCTGGAAAGAACTCCGGAGAAGGTTAGCCTCAGGGGAAATCGGCTGCTGGTGCCGATCAGAATCCAGCCGGGGCGGAAGTCAGGGCTGCGATAGAGGGCTGGATTTAAGGCACCCAGGAAGCCCCTGGGAGACGCCTGGGCCACTTTGCTCTGCTTGCAGGCAGGTGCTTTGACAGATCTGCCTTTGGTAAAGGGTAGATCGAGAGAAACTGAAAACGTGGTCTAGCCCCACAAGCCTCAGACCGGAAGTCAACTCGGCAAACTGCCCCAGGGCAAATACAAATCCTTGCAGTTTTCTCTGTTTTTGACCAATATCCCAACTTTAAATCATGAGCAAGAAGCAGAAGAGAGCTCTCACCATAGAAAGCTTTTACGCAGAAAAAATAGAACAGTCCCCAGATCCTGACATTATGAAAAAAATCCCAGATGAAGCCACAAAGGCAGATTTAAGTTGGTCTCCCTTTCAGAAGGCTTACCTGGATGATTGCATTAAGAATCTCAAAAGAGAGCTAGAAGAAGAATGGGGAAATAAATTGAGAGCAGGGCAACAGAAATATCAAAAACTGGAAAATAGGACTGGTGAATTGGAAAAAGAAAACAGTTCACTGAAAAACAAAATTGGTGAATTGGAAAAAATCACCAATTCACTGGAAAATAAAAATGGTGAACTGGAAAACAAAATTGGTGAATTGGAAAAAGACAACAATTCACTGAAAAAC
>JAJPUD010034701.1:0-10697 GCA_023553655.1 Myrmecobius fasciatus | reverse complement strand
CCTAAACTAATCTATCTATTTAGTGCTATACCAATCAAACTCCCAAAAGATTATTTAACTGACCTAGAAAAAATAACAACAAAATTCATCTGGAAAAACAAAAGGTCAAGAATTTCAAGGGAATTAATGAAAAAAAATGCAAATGAGGGCGGCCTAGCTGCACCAGATCTAAAACTATATTATAAAACAGTGGTCACCAAAACCATTTGGTACTGGATAAGAAATAGAGTAGTGGATCAGTGGAATAGGTTAGGTTCACAGGACAAAATAATCAATGACAATAGTAATCTAGTGTTTGATAAACCCAAAGACCCCAGTTTTTGGGATAAAAACTCAGTATTTGACAAAAACTGCTGGGATAATTGGAAACTAGTCTGGAAGAAATTAGGCATTGACCCACACTTAACACCATATATCAATATAAGGTCAAAATGGATTCATGATCTAGGTATAAAGAATGATATTATAAACAAATTAGAACAATGTAGGATGGTTTACCTCTCAGACCTGTGGAGGGGGAAGGAATTTGTGACCAAAGAAGAACTAGAGGTCATCATTAATCACAAAATAGATAAGTTTGACTATATCAAGTTGAGAAGTTTTTGTACAAACAAAATGAATGCAGACAAGATTAGAAGGGTAGCAGTAAACTGGGAAAATATTTTCACATCCAAAGGTTCTGATAAAGGCCTCATTTCTAAAATATATCGAGAATTGACTCAAATATATAAGAATTCAAACCATTCTCCACTTGATAAATGGTCAAAAGATATGAACAGACAATTTTCAGATGAAGAAATTGAAACTATTTCTGGTCACACATGAAAAGGTGCTCCAAGTCACTATTGATCAGAGAAATGCAAACTAAGACAACTCTGAGATACCAGTACACACCTGTCAGATTGGCTAAAATGACAGGAAATGATAATGATAACTGTTGGAGGGGATGTGGGAAAACTGAGACACGGATACATTGTTGGTGGAACTATGAACGGATCCAACCATTCTGGAGAGCAATTTGGAGCTATGCTCAAAAAGTTATCAAACTATGCATACCCTTTGACCCAGCAGTGTTTCTACTGGGCCTATATCCCAAAGACATTTTAAAGGAGGGAAAGGGACCCACATGTGCAAAAATGTTTGTGGCAGCCCTTTTTGTAGTGGCAAGAAACTGGAAATTGAAAGGATGCCCATCAATTGGAGAATGGCTTAATAAATTATGGTATATGAATGTTCTGGAATATTATTGTTCTGTAAGAAACGACCAACAGGAGGATTTCAGAGAGGCCTGGAGAGACTTGCATGAACTGATGCTGAGTGAAATCAGCAGAACCAGGAGAACATTATACACAGCAACAAGACTATAGGATGATCAATTCTGATGGACATGGTTCTCTTCAACTATGATGTGACTCAAACCAGTTCCTATTGTTCAGCAATGAAGATAGTCATATACATCTAGAGAGAGGCCTGTGGGAAGTGAGTGCGGACCACAACACAGCATTTTAACGCTTTCTGAGAATATCTCCATGCATTTTGTTTCCCTTCTTAGGTTGTTTTTTCTTTTTCTCTTTCTAGATCTGATGTTGCTTATGCAGTAAGATAACTGTATAGATATGTATACATATATTGTATTTGTCATATAATTTATCCTATTTAGCATGTATTAGATTACCTGTCATCTAGGGTTGGGGGGTGGGGGAAGGAGGGGAAAAGCTTAGGAAAAAAAGTTTTTGCAAAGATCAATGTAGAAAAATCACTCATATGTTTTGTAAATGAAAAGCTTTATTAAAAAAATGAATGCCGAAAACTATCTTTACATGTATTTGGAAAAATAAAATACTATTGAAAAAAAAAAGCAGCAGTCATCAAAACCATTTGGTATTGGCTAAGAAATAGAGTAGTTGATCAGTGGAATAGGATAGAATCACAAGACAAACTAGGCAGAAGTATAGCAATTTAGTCTTTGATAAACCCAAAGATCCCAGCTGTTGGGATAAGTATTCACTATTTGACAAAAACTGCTGGGAAAATTGGAAACTAGTGTGGAAGAAATTAGGGCTTGACATACATCTAACACCACATACCAAGATAAGATCTAAATGGGTTCATGATCTGGATACAAACAGTGATATTATAAGTAAATTAGAGGAACGTAGTATAGTCTACCTCTCAGATCTATGGAGATAGAATAATTTATTTCCAAAGAAGAACTGGAACTCTTAATTGAAAACCAGATAGATAACTTTGACTATATTAAGTTAAAAAGTTTTTGTACAAACAAAACCAATGCAGTCAAGATTAGGAGGGAAGCAATAAATTGGGAAATCATCTTTACATTTAAGGGTTCTGATAAAGGTCTCATCTCTAAAAGATATAAAGAATTGTCTCATATTTATAAGAATTCAAGCCACTTTCAAATAGATAAATGGTCAAAGGATATGAACAGACAATTTTTAGAGGATGAAATTAAAACCATTTCTAGTCATATGAAAAGGTGCTCCAAATCACTATTTACCAGAGAAATGCAAATGAAGACAACCCCTAGGTAACACTGCACACCTGTCAGATTGGCTAAAATGACAGGAAAAGTTAATGATGAATGTTGGAGGAGATGTGGGAAGGCTAGGACACTGATGCATTGTTGGTGGAGCCGTGAATGGATCCATCCATTCTGGAGAGCAATTTGGAAATATGCTCAAAAAGTTATCAAACTGTGCATACCCTTTGACCCAGCAGTGTTTCTATTGGTCTTATATCCCAAAGAAATCATAAAGGAAGGAAAGGGCCCCACATGTGCAAGAATGTTTGTGTCAGTCCTTTTTGTAGTGGCTAGAAACTGGAAACTGAATAGATGCCCTTCAATTGGAGAATGGCTGAATAAATTATGGTATATGAATATTATGGAATATTATTGTTCTGTAAAAAATGACTAGCAGGACAATTTCAGAGAGGCCTGGAGAGACTTATATGAACTGATGCTGAGTGAAATGAGCAGAACCAGGGGATCATTATATACGCAACAATAATAATATATGATGATTAATTCTGATGGACGTGGCTCTCTTCAACAATGTAATGTTTCAAACCACTTCCAATTGTTCACTGAAGGAAGTCATATACACCCAGAGAGAGGGATGTGAAATGTGCACCACAACATTACATTTTCATATTCTCAATTGATTTGCTTACATTGTGCTTCCTTTATCTGATATTTCTTTCATGTAGATACGATTTTTCTTGCACAACAATAAGTGTGGAAATATGTATATATGTATATATATATATACATATTCGATCTGTCAAGTATTTTAACATAATTAACATGTAGTGGATATCCGCCATCTAGGGGAGGGGTAGGGAGTTGGGGGGAAAAATTTGTAACAGAAAGCTATGTAAGGGTTAATGTTGAAGAATTACGCATAGATATGTTTTGCAATTAAAATAAAATTTAAAAAGAAAGAAAGAAAGAAAGAAATTACAAAAAAAATGATCAGTAGCATTTATTTAAACCATCAGCAAGCATCATATGTAATGGAGATAAACTGGAACCATTCCCAATAAGATCAGGAGTGAAACAAGGTTGCCCATTGCCACCATTACTATTCAATATTGTAGTAGAAATGTTAGGTTTGGCAGTAAGAGAAGAAAAAGATTAAAGAAGTAAGAGTAGGTAATGAGGAAACCAAATTATCACTCTTTGCCCATAACATGATGGTATACTTAGAGAACCCTAGAGACTCAAGTAAAAAATTTCTAGAAACAATTCACAATTTTAGCAAAGTTGCAGGATACAAAATAAATCCACAGAAATCAGCAGCATTTTTATATATTACCAACAAAGCTCAGCAGCAAGGCATACAAAAAGAAATTCCATTCAAAATAACTGCCGATAGTATGAAAAACTGGGGAATCTATCTGCCAAGGAAAAGTCAGGAACTATACGAACTAAACTACAAAACACTTTCCACCTAAAGTCAGAACTAACCAGTTGCAAAAAACATCAAGTGCTCATGGGTAGGCCAATTGTATATAATAAAAATGACAATGCTACCCAAAGTAATTTATTTATTTAGTGCCAATACCAATCAAACTCCCAAGAAATTATTTTACAGATCTAGAAAAAAATAGTAGCAAAGTTCAATTGGAAGAACAAAAGGTCAATAATTTCAAGGGAATTAATTTTGAAATAAAGGCTGATGAAGGTGGCCTTGCTATACCAGATCTAAATCTCTATTATAAAGTAGCGGTCATCAAAAGCATTTGGTACTGCCTGAGAAATAGAATAGTTGATCAGTGGCATAGGATAGGATTTCAGGACAAATTAGGCAATAACTACAGCAATTTATTGTTTGACCAACCCAAAGACCCCAGCTTTTGGGATAAGTATTCACTATTTGGCAAAAACTGCTGGGAAAATTGGAAACTAGTATGGAATAAATTAGGTCTTGACCCACACCTAACCTCACATACCAAGATAAGATCTAAGTGGGTTCGTGATCTAGATATAAAGAGTGATGTTGTAAGCAAATTAGAGGAACATAGTATAGTTTACCTCTTAGACCTATGGAGATGGAATAAATTTATATCCAAAAAAGATTTGGAACTCTTAACTGAACATCAGATAGATAATTTTGACTATATTAAGTTAAAAAGTTTTTGTACAAACAGAACTAATGCAGACAAGATTAGGAGGGAAGCAATAAATTGGGAAATCATCTTTACATTTAATGGTTCTGATGAAGGCCTCATCTCTAAAATATATGAAGAATTGTCTCATATTTATGAGAATTCAAGCCACTTTCCAATAGATAAATGGTCAAAGGATATGAACAGACAATTTTTAGAGGATGAAATTAAAACCATTTCTAGTCATATGTAAAGGTGCTCCAAATCACTATTTACCAGAGAAATGCAAATTAATATAACTCTGAGGTACCACTACACTCCTGTCAGATTGGCTAAGATGACAGGAAAAGATAATGACTAATGTTTGAGGGGATGTGAGAAAACTGGTACACTGCTACATTGTTGATGGAACTGTGAACAGATCCAACCATTCTGGAGAGAAATTTGGAACTATGCTCAAAAAGTTATCAAACTGTGCATACCCTTTGACTCATCAGTGTTTCCATTGGACTTATATTCCAAAGAGATCTTAAAAGAAGGAAAGGGCCCCACATGTGCAAGCATGTTTGTGGCAGCCCTTTTTGTATTGTCTAGAAACTGGAAACTGAATGGATGCCCATCAATTGGAGAGTGGCTGAATAAATTATGGTATATGAATGGTATGGAATATTATTGTTCTGTAAGAAACAACCAGCAGGACGATTTCAGAGAGGCCTGGGGAGACTTGCATTAACTGATGCTGAGCGAAGTGAGCAGAACCAGGAGATCATTATACACAGCAACAACAATACTATATGATAATCAATTCTGATGGACATGGCTCTCTTCAACAATGAAATGCTTTAAACCAGTTCATTGTTCCATAAAGCAGGCCATATACACCCAGAGAGAGGGACATGAGATACGGACTACAACATATCATTTTCATGCTCTATGTTGATGATTGCTTGCATGGGGTTTCCTTTATCAGATCTTTTTTGTTCATGTAGATACAATTGTTCTAGCACAGCAAGATAAGTATGGAAACGCGTATACATATATTCGACTTGTCAAATATTTTAATATAATTAACATGTAGTAGGCTTCCTGCCATCTAGGGGAGTGGAAGGGAATAGGGGGGCAAATTTGAAATGGAAAGCTTTGTAATGGTCAGTGTTGAAGAACTACCTATACATATGTTATACAAATAAAAAGCTTTAATAAAAAAAAATGACAAAGATAAAACTAAAAAATTCACAATAGAATTAAGGCAGCAATACTGGAAACACCTTTGAAATCTGAACAGAGACTTCTGAAAGGAGTTTTCAAAAAGAAAACTTGTAACTCATTCATATTGACTATCATATTTTCCAAGATTTTAAAGGAAATTTTCTTGGGAGAGTTTAAGTAAGCAGGGAAGTACAAATGAATATAATCCACAGAACTTCAGGAGATGAGACACACTAAATTTAACTTGTTCAGAAATATAGTTGACAAACTGACTCTCCTAATTCATGGATAATTGTATTCCAAGAATCTAGGTTGCGACAGGTAACACAAGACTAGGTATCACAAATAAGAAAGAAAAAAACAATTTGGAATATGATACAGACTGAGAATTTGAAAAACTTCATAATCTTCTCCACCCCTCCCCAGTAGAAGGTGTTAGTTAAAGGAACTTTAGTTAGTTAGTTGAAGTTCCATGTGCTTTTTAATCCTTATATCTCTAGTGATTAGCACAGTGCCTTGTACATAGTAGGCATTTAATAATTTTGAGGTAAAGGAAAAAAGGCAAAAGATTGAATTTTTGAACATGCCTATATTTAATAGTTCAGTAAAGTGTATCCACATTGATAAAATGAGGGAAGTTGAAACATTGAAATATTTCTTTATCTCTCCATGATACTACTTAGTTGATTTAATTTTGTAGTGATGTCATGAATATTTGATAAATTGTGATCAGATTATTCATAATTATCTCACTTTCAAGTTCTTACTTATGACATTCAACAATGAATTTGATAATACCCACCATTGGTCAGTATATTTCACCATACCTTGTTTATGTTTCCTATCAGAAAATTCTCTAAATTAAAACTCTTAATCATCTGATTCATCATATTCAGAAAGAAAAGTAAAATACTAATATAAGAAATTAACTGAAATTTGAGAGATGTCCATATTCAGCATAGTAAATGAACAGAAGGGAAGCTTCTCAGGACACAGGTAGGAGTTTGGACAACTTTTCATTTTCCTCTTGGTTAAGTCATTGTTCATTTTTTGTAAAAATTTATAAAATACTATGATGCCAGATAGATTAAAATATGAAAATGTGAATAAGATAATTTTTTAAAAATTATCTCAGCATGGGGCAGCTAGGTGGCACAGTGGTTAGAGCACCAGCCCTGAAGTCAGGAGGACCTGAGTTCAAATCTGGTCTCAGACACTTAACATTCCCTAGCTGTGTGACCCTGGGCAAGTCACTTAACCCCAATTGCCTCAGCAAAAAAAGCAAAAAAAAAAAAAAATCTCAGCACTCATAAATAAGTGCTAGGACTAATTTATGTCATTACTTCTGATATTAATGTGGTATCAAAAGATCAATTTTATATTTTAATAAAATCTACAAAATGCAGAAGCATAAACAGAAATTCCATTGTGAGTTAATCTTGTTAATTCTGTACTAATAGCCTTGTGAAATCGCTTAGATTTGTTCAATATAATTTTATGTTTGTAAGCCTACAATACATAGTATGCTTATTCTTTATAGCATTATTGTACTTTAATTGTTTATAAATTGATTGGTAATACTGTATTTCACCTATCCCCTTGTTAAGTATGAATATTAGTCAAGTTGAGCATTCACCAATACTGAGCTTCTTTACACTTATATTCATGGAACACATTATTTATGTATTACATTTACATTTTCCAAGAGAACATTTTCAATTTCTCTATGCATTTCTACCTGTGCAATTATAAAATGTTGAGTTTTATTGTTTTGTTATGAGATTAAGGCTAAATTGGTTTTGGTTCACTTTCATTTGTTTTGTAGATAAAGAATATTACACATTATTTTGAAGAAAAAAGAAAAGAATATTTCATAAAATATATTTTAAAAGAGATATTTTTTTTGTAATGGAGTAGCTTGGTGACAGTGGATAAAGCATTGGACTTGAAGTCAAGAAGATTCATCTTGTTAAGTTCAAATCTGATCCTAGACAGTGTGACCCTGAGCACTTAATGCTATTTGCCTTACTTCCTCATTTGTAAAACAGACTGGAGGTGGAAAAGGCAAACCACTCCAGTATCATTGCCAAGAAAACCCTGAAAGGGCTGTCAAATAGTTGCACACAACCGAAACAACTGAGCAAGAAAAAAATGACAACTATATGGACATGATCAAACATGTAGATATATAGTACATATGCAAGTGTGTCATGTGAAAGTGCAATTTCATCATAAAAAAGGTAAGTTTCAGGTTCCAAAAAGTTTACTTTTAGTAAGTTTTCTGATTCTCTCAGTGACTTTAGGAAAATCATCCCAATCCCCTTCATACTATATTCATTAATTTACAACTGTGCATAATATAATCAAACACCTGTTCATTCCTTATATTTATCTGTAACAGTGTTTAACACATGGTAAGTTTTTTTTAAAAATATGTTTATTTATTACTTGATTGTTAGAAACCTATTACCACTTTAGCATATTATTCAATTCTCATCAACATTCTATGAGGTAAGTAGTAACATTATTATGCTCATTTTCCAATGGAGGAAACTAAGGTGTAGATAGTAAGTGACTTGTCCCAGGTCATTCCACAATTAAATACTCTATTTCCTTCCTTTTATACATTTTAAATAATAATAATAATGAAATCCTTATGCTTATTCCCATTCTCAATAAAATACAAGATATCCCAATGTCTTATTGCAGTATTAAGCTTTTGTGATACACAGTAAAACAAAATTTATGAATTCCCTTTTTATTTTTAAGTTCAGATTAATGGGTGCTATTTTTATTATGTTGAGCACAGAATGTTCAATGATCAATGCACAATTGAAAATATCTATGACTTTTTAATTATTGGGACAGAGGTTTATAAAATCTGATTCAGGCAATCTGATTAGCTCTTTCTTGACTGACAAATAAAATAGATACTGAGAATAGTAAATATGAAATAGAGTGGGAAAGTATATAAAAGACAAGTTCCTCAGTGAAACTCACAATTACTCAGTCAAAAGGGAACACTTCATGAGGTTGGAGTATGCCCTTAGCTGGCAGGCCAAATCTGGAAAGGGACTTAGCACCCCAAAAGACTTAGTTAGCTGTAAGGAGAAGTAGGGTTGGGAAGCATCTCTCCTAATAGGAGAGATACCACATGGCATGGGGGAAGAGAAACATACCATAATTTGGAGTGCTGTGGCTGGGTGACCTAAAGGAAGGTAGAAGCAAAGTCATGGGCTGTCAGGGTCTTAATATAACTTGGATTTCTAACTGGATTACCCTTAGACGTTATGACCAAGGAAATAAACTGATCTCCATTATCAGTGCCTTCTTCTTCCTTGCCTAAGAGATTAATTTTTTATCAATTTTTTGCTAACCACACCTAACCTTGAATACCTCATCACAACAACAACAACAATAACAAAAAGTGAAAATACTATGTATGATCCACATTCACTCCCCATATACTTTTTACAGGATGCAGATGGCTCTCTCCATCACAAGTCTATTGGAATTGACTTGAATCAACTCATTGTTGAAAATAGTCAAGTCCATCAGAATTGAACATAATATAATCTTAATAATATATCAACAGTATTATAGCATTGTAGAGATGATAAGATGAAAGATCTTGGATTTCAGGGGGTTAGTGGATAATGCTAAGGCTATATGGAACTAACCAATAAATGGCAAACATTCATCAACATAGTCCTTTAGATTTAAATTATGATGTCAGTTCTATTAATAAAATAAATTAATATTAATTAATATACATACTAATATTTTGTATTAACAATACTTATGTAGAATAAAGAAATTTTACCATATATTATATATGTATATTTATAGACACATACATATACACACACTTTGTATACAAGGAAGTATATAATTTTTAGCCTTTTTCTTCTGTATAAAGAAGTAATCCCATCCTACATTTCATCACATAAATGAATTTGTTTTCCACATAAACTTTTTCACATCCTTCAGATATACCAAGTGAGCAGCAAGCCAGATTTTGTGTTCCAGTAAAGTTTTATTAAATTAAATTCCTGTGAGAATACTATTTTATGGCTCTGTAATATTAATATAATTTGTTTCAAGGAGTCATCTAGAAAGGAGAATCAGTGAGCTATAGGTATGAGCTTTACTTTTATGTCACCTTAGTTCTTCCTTTTCAGTTTTTGCTTACAAAGTTGCCATAGATGGTTAAATAAAGCAAAGTAAGCTGCTACAGTAATTGAGACACGTGATATAATTGATAATAATTGGATTTAATTAAGACAAGGAATGATAAAGGATTCCAAGTATGAACAGCAGTGAGTGTGGAAACATGTCAGTTTTCAGGACACATTCTGTGCTCAGTATTGAGTTAACATATAGGATAATGATCTTGCTCTAGGGTACAAAAGAAAGGCCTTAAATTAGGATGAATGCTTTTGGAATATTGGTTCTCTCCCCCAAGTCTTACTGATTAATAGAATATTCATTGTAATTGCAAAGATCACCCAGAGGGCCTGTATTTAGAATTCTGAAATCTCATAATCAGGGCCTGGATTCAGTTTTTAATCAAAGAAGATTTATTTGAATATGGCATAGTAAGTAGAGTGCTAGATTTGGAGTTGAGGAGAGCTGGGTTCACATTTTGTCTCACAAACTTACAGATACATCAGTTAATAAAAAATCATTTATTAAGTACTTATTATTTTCCAGATACTGTGCTAAGTGACAGGAATTAAAAGAATTTCTCTCAGAGATCTCATAGTCTAATAAAGGAGAGACATCATGGAAAAAAATTATGCACAAGGGGGCGGAGCCAAGATGGCAGAGTGAAAAGGTGACTTTCTGCCTCTCCTCCG
>JAJPUD010034700.1:0-10698 GCA_023553655.1 Myrmecobius fasciatus | reverse complement strand
ACTATATGATGATCAATTCTGATGGACATAGCTCTCTTCAACAATGAAATGCTTCAAACCAGTTCCATTTGGTCAGTGAAGAAAGCCATATACATACAGAGAAAGGGATATGAAATGTGGACCACAACGTAACATTTTCCTGATCTCTATTGACATTTGCTTGCATTGTGTTGCCTTTCTCTGATTCTTTTTTTCCTGGCAGATAGGATTTTTCTTGCATAACTTCTCAAGCATTTCAACATTATTAACATGTAGTGGAGTTTCTGCCATCTAGGGGAGGGGAGGGGACTGGGGGTAAAATTTGTAATGGAAAGCTTTGTAAAGATCAATGCTGGAGAACTACCCATACATATGTTATACAAATAAAAAGCTTTAATTAAAAAAAAAAAAGTTATCAAACTGTGCATACCTTTTGACCCAGCAGTGTTTCTACTGGCCTTATATCCCAAAGAGATCTTAAAGGAGGGAAAGGGACCCGCATGTACAAAAATGTTTGTGGCAGTCATTTTTGTAGTGGCTAGAAACTGGAAACTGAAAGGATGCCCATCAATTGGAGAATGGCTGAATAAATTATGGTATATGAATGTCATGGAATATTATTGTTCTGTAAGAAATGACCAGTAGGACCACTTCAGAGAGACCTGGAGAGACTTGCATGAACTGATGCTGAGTGAAATGAGCAGAACCAGGAGATCATTATACATGGCAACAACAAGACTATATGATGATCAATTCTGATGGACATGGCTCTCTTCAACAATGAGGTGTTTCAAATCAGTTCCAGTTGTTCAGTGATGAAGAAAGCCACCAACACCCAGAGAGAGGCCTGTGGGAACTGAATATGTACCACGATATAGCATTTTCACTCTTTCTGTTGATGTTTACTTGCATTTTGTTTTCTTTCTCAGTTTTTTTTTCCCTTCTTGAGCCGATTTTTCTTATGCAGCAAGATAACTATATAACTATGTATACATATATTGGATTTAACATATATTGTAACATATTTAACATGTATTGGACTACCAACAATCTAGGAGAGGGAGTGGAGGCAAGGAGGGAAAAATTTGGAACAGAAGGTTTTGCAAGGGTCAGTGTTGAAAAATTACCCATGCATATGTTTTGCAAATAAAAAGCTTTAATAAAAGAAAAAATGTGTATTATCAGAATTAATATTTTAATATGAGAATTGCATGTAAAAAAAGTGTATTTTCAGCAATTTCTAGTGAAAGATTATAGTTTTTGATGGTCACTGGCACCTAACCCTTTATTTCCCATATATTTAATGTGTTAATATTTGCTTGACTTTCGAGCTGTTTTCAAACATTATGACATCTCTGAAAGTTAAGTATTGACTGTACCTGTTAGTTATTGATAGACTATTTAACCTTTCTGAGCTTCAGAATTCTCATCCATAAAAGGAGGGTTATAATAACACCTTCTCAGGTGATTATGACTTGCTAGCTAGAGAATGGGAGTTAAGACCTGCAGCTTGTAGCCTTTAAATCAATTACTGTGCTAAGAACTAGTTATAAAAAGAAAAAAAAAAGATAGTCCCTGTTTTTAAGGAGTTCAAATTCTTTTTAAAAAGATTATTCTCCCCTTAATTAAAAATATACATTTTTAAAGGTAAAAAAAAAAATTCAGCAGAACCAATCAACATTTTAAAAATCTGATATTATGTGTAACGAACTACTGCCCCCTCCTTACCTCCCCTCCCCAAGAAAAATAAAAGGTTGTATACATTTCCATATCTCTTCTTTGGGACTAATTTGTTTGTTAGTGGTACAAGGCCCTTCTTTCTTAAAAAAAAAAGACCAATGACACAATGAGGTGGTTCTCTTAACTTGTTCACAAAGTCATTAACCTCATTTACTCCTCTAGTCATTGAAATCCAGTGGCAGGACAAAGGTAAAGATGACTGGCAATGACTCAAAAAGCAGTGGGGGATTTTGGCCTTTTTTCCCCATTTCTCAATTTGTCTGAGACCATCCTCAGGCAAAGGTGAAGGACCAAGTAAAAGTTAAAACAAAAAAATGGCTCAATTTACTTTCACAAAAATATCAATCTAAGACCTTCAGAGTTTTAGAAAACAATTGCTGTTTACACTCATTCTAAGTCATAAAACCACTGAAGTTTGGGCTGGGGCTAGTATTTGTCATTCAATGAAAGTCAAAGGATTAGATTTTTTAGATAGAGTTAAGTAGTTTCATTTAAAATACAATGTAGCTTTCAAAAGCCTGTCTTTTCAGAGCTATATTTCAAGAAGTAAAAAACAAAACAAAACAAAAACAAACAAAAAAACCCCCCAAAAAACCAAAAATTGATAACTGGCAAGACAAAAAAGTAAATTGCCTCAGCTTTTTTTTTTTTTTTAATAAGTGATAAAATGAGGAAGGAGGAGGAGTAAGAGAATGGAAAGACGTAAGGATAGGGAAAAAGAAGAGGAAAAAGACATTCCCATTATAGCAGCATTCCCATTGTATGTCATCATGATTCTCCCAGCAGCAGGGTCCTCAGACTGCCATAAATTTTAATCACTGAAACCTGGCAAGATATCTTGGCGTTTACCAGTTAGATTTCTTGCTTAAGAACTATGCCTTGAACCTAAATCACTTTGACTCTCATTGATTGACCAACAATAGGTCTTAGCCCAAACCTCTTTTGATCATCGTTTGGGCCCTGATTGGATCAGGGTGAATGTAAATAGCATTTGTTTCTGTTTTTTGTTTTGTTTTGTTTTTCAAAAAAAAACTCTTAAGGTCTTTTCTTTCCCATATTGATTTTTTTTTTTTTTTTGACTAGGTAAAAGAGGCTATTTTCTGCTTCATTTCTTACCCAGCCTAAATCACCGAATAGGCAGCTTCCTCAGTCAAACTGAGATTTGTTAAAAATTTTAGCTTAAAATGGTCAAGGTCTCCCATGGCATCTCTAGTCGTCCTGATCTATTATCTGGCCACTGGACCCAGATGGCTCTGGAGGAGAGAGAGAAGTTGGCCATTTTGCACAGATCTCTCTCACTTCTATCCAATTCACTTTCATATCATAGCATCATCTGTTGTCAGGTTCCTCTTAATGTGTATATAACACACATATTATATATATAATATGAAAATGCCCATTTTTAAAGTTCATAATAAAAATGAATTAATAAATAAATGTGAAGTAATTGTCCTATAAGACAAAAAACCCTAGACTTCTGTGTAGGGATTAAAGAAAAAAAAAAGTAAAAGTAGTGTGCATTCATATTAGATTTTTAAAGTATTTTAACATAATTAACATATAGTAGACTTCCGGCCATTTAGGGGAGGGGTGGGGATTGGGGGGGGAAATTTGTAACGGAAAGCTTTGCAAGAGTCAATGTTGAAAATTTACCCATACATATGTTTTGCAAATAAAAAGCTTTAATAAAAAAATATGTTGCTTGTAAACAAAAAAAATTAAAAAATTAAAATAGTGTGCATTGATACATATTCAATCTCCATAGTTCTTTTTCTGGTTGCAGATGACATTTTCCATCCAAAATTTATTTGGATTGCCTTGGATCATTGAATTGCTGAGAAGAATCAAGTCCATCATATAACTGATCATCACACAATCTTGCTGTTATTAGGAACAATATTTTCCTGGTTCTGCTTGCTTCACTCAACATCACTTCTGTAAATCTTTCTAGGCTTTTCTAAAAATCAGCCTGTTCATTATTTCTTACAGAACAATAAAATTCCATCATATTCATATACTATAATTTATTCAGCCATTCTCCAACTGAGGGACATCTATTCAATTTCAGTTCCTTGCCACTACAAAAAGGGCTGCTACAAACATTTTTACACACGTAGGTCCTTTTCCCTCTTTTATGATCTCTTGGGAATACAGACCCAGTAGAGACACTGCTGGATCAAAGGATCATGCATTCTTTTCTTTACCTTCCTCTGCACTGCTCTTTTTGCTAAAGACACTTTTACTCATCTCTTTCCATCTACAAAACATGGACATCCCTCATGGCTCCATCTTGGATCCCTTTCTCTCCACTCTATACTTTCTTGGTTGTCACATCTATCCCCAGAGTTCATTTATCATCTCTATACAGATAACTTCCAAATCTATATACCTGGCACTAACCTCATTCCTCTGAGTGAGAACTCAAATCCTACAACAACTGCCTTTTAAATCTCTTCACTTGGATGTCCAATTGATATCAAACTGGCTATTTAAAATAAGGCTTCTTCCCTAAACTCATTCAAACTTCCCTTTTTCTATCAAGGGCACCAGGAGTTCTTACCCTGAGGTCTAAGAATTTGCTTTTAAAAATATTCTCATTTCAACCATGAAAAGCTTGGTTCTTCTCAGTAGTTCAGTGATCCAAAGGAATCCCACTAAATTTTGGACAGAAAATGTCATCTGCAAACAGAGAAAGAAATAAGGAGACTGAATGTAAATGAACACATGCTATGTTGACTTTTTCCATTTTTTAAAAAAAAATCTCTACCATGATTTTTCTCATTTGCTCTGATTTTTCTCTCTCAACATAATTCATAAAACAATGTGTATTAAAATAAACTTAAAAAATAAAATAAAATAAGAATATTCTCCTTTGATATTCCATGTTTTTTATCTTATGCATTTACCAATATTATTCTAAGGAGGGGTTACCAGACTGCCAAAATGATGCACAAAAAAGTTAAGGATCCTAGTTCCAGACATCCAGATTTGTAACCATGGAGCCATTCTTGACTTTCTTCCCACACTCTTTCTCATAGCCCATCAGCCTCTACATCTTGTTGATTCTCCCTCCACAGCATCACTACCTAACATCCATCATTGATGGTTCCCTATTAACCCTACATATACTGAACCACATTCATTATTCGAAGGCTATCAAAATCTGCTTCAAATCTGGCTCCCCAGCTTTATTGCATACTATTTCCCTTAGACCTCACTCTGTTTCAGCCAAACTAAAATACTAGCTGATCCAGGAATTTGACATTCTGTCTCCTGTTTCCAGGCCTTTGCCCAGACATGATTGGAATGTGCTAATTTCGTCATCTCTGCCCTTAAGATCACTAGTTTCTTTCCAGGCTCAGTTCGAACACTGCCTCCTAAATAAAGCCTTTCCTCAAGGCGCTGGCTGTTACTGATTTCCTTTATTCAAACCATATTTTATGTGCCTGTGTGTATACACATTGCTTGTAATGTATGCTCCTTTAAAACAGGGGCTGTTCTGTGTTTGTCTTTCTGTTCTCAACAGCAAGCCATGGACTTTCACAAAGTAGACACTCATTTTTTCATTTTCAAATATATTTGAGTATATAATAAAATGTAATTTATTCTGCTAAATAATTCTCAATTATGGGTAAAAAAATTACATTCATTTAAAAATTTTTGAACTACAAATTTTCTTTCCCTTCTGCTCCTCTCCCACCCATTGAAAAGTCAAGCAATATGATATTGATTATAGGTATCGAGTCATGTAATGCATATTTTCATATTAACTATGTTGCAAAAGAAAACATATACATGAAAATTTTTTAAAAATTAATTTTAAAATATGAAGAGAATAACTGCAAAGACTTCCATAAACTGATGCAAAGTGAAATGTACTGTATACAAAGTAACAGTAATATTGTAAGATGATCAGTTGTGAATGACAAAAGTATTCTCAGGAATACAATGATTCAGGATTTATGATGAAAATTGCTATCCATACCCAGAAAAAGAAATAATGGTGGCTTCATGCAGATTGAAGTGAACTTTTTTTAAACTCATTATTTTTTTTGAGGGTTTTTTTGAGAGGAATTACTTGAGAGGAATTTTTGAGAGGAAATATGACAACCTGACTATTATGAAATGTTTTGCATGACTGTACATGTATAACTATATTAAATTGTATTCCATATATTGGATTCAAACTAAATTTTAACATGTTTAACATATATTGGGTTACTTGCCATCTAGGGGAGAGGGTAGGAGGAAGGAGGGGAAAATTAGGAATACAAGATTTTGCAAGGGTCAATGTTGAATAAATTATTCATGCATATGTTTTAAAAATAAACAAGCTTTAATTTAATAAATAAATAAATTGTATTCTCTATAAGGGGGCTGGGGCAGGAGGAGGGGAGAGAATCTGGAACTCAAAGTTTTTAAAATGAATGTTAAACATTGTTTTTACGTGTAACTAGGAAAAAATACAATCTTTTAAAAAATAAGAAAGAAAAAAGTATGCTTCAATCTACCCTTACATTTCATTAGGAATTTATTTTGAATTGAAATGAAAAGCTGATGGTCTTTTGGTGTAAATTAAAATAATTTCCTCCTTCCAAAGGTGTAGGAAATAAGGAGGAGGGTTGTTATTCTAGACCTGATTGTCATCAATAAAGAAAAACTGGTTTCTGGGGTCAAAAATCATAAGAAGCTTGGGAGATGTTGAACATATCATTTTATAATTTTTAACAGGGGAGAGGAACATGAAGCAGAATCTGACATACATCCTAGGCTTAAGGACAGATTTGAAAAGGATCATAGATCTAGAACAAGAGGGGAATTTAGGGGCCCCTAAAGTTCTAGCATCCTCTTTTTATAGAGGAGGAAACTGAGGCTAAATGACTTAAAGCATTTAAGGGACAGGAAGTGGTTAAATGACTTCAAGCACCTAAGTGATAGGAAGTGGTTAAATGACTTCAAACACCTAAGGGATAGGAAGCTCTATAGAGTAGAATACTAGAATAACAGAATTAGGGTTAAAATGTCACTGTGACAATTTTCCAGCCAGGGGGTTTAGTTAGCTGAAGTATAATATTTGAATTGCTTCCCCTGCTATGTTTTTACCTGAGCCGTCCCATTTTCCTCAATTGCAATATATACCAGCAATTTGATGGTAAATATCTTTGGTGAACATACACCACCCTGTTTTATATCTTTCCTAATGTTTCTCATCAGAAATGCACCAAATAAAATCCAAATATGACCTAGATGAACTTGGAGACCCCAACTAATGAAACTAATTTCAAGTTGGAGACAATTACCCAAGACCCTCAGTTTAGTAGAAAACATCATTTCTCGGTCCCCAGGAAGGAAGAAGATAGGTCAAAGTCAGTCCCTTAGAGGAAGTCTTCCTCTTACTAATTGTGTAACCCTAGGTAAGTTCCTTAACCTATGCCTCTGTCTCCTTCAGATGCCTCAGCACTAAAATAGGGTTATATTAATACCTACCTCCTAAAGCTATTCAAAAGATAAAATGAAATAATAATTGTAACATGCTTGGCACAATTCTTGGCACATAGTAAGCACTTAATAATGCTTGTTTCCTACTTTTCTTACAAAAGAAGGAATATAGGCATCTTAGTGGATACTTTCAGTCTTTCCTGGAAACTCTCAAAGCTGTAAGTTGGGGGCTTCTGTCTTGCCAGATCTTTCCCCCTAATCCATTTTAGAAGCAAAAATGGAGATTTTCAAATTCTTACACTTAAGGAAGAGAATAAATAAGAAACAAAGGAAATAAAATGGATGTTTCAATCTGCTCTTAGAGTTTTCATTAGGAATTTACTTTGATTGTGCATACCCTTTGACCCAGCAGTATTTCTATTGGGCTTATCTCCCAAAGAGATCTTAAAGGAAGGAAAGGACCCACATGTGCAAAAATGTTTGTGGTAGCCCTTTTTGTAGTGGCTAGAAACTGGAAACTGAATAGATGCCCATCAATTGGAGAATGGCTGAACAAATTATGGTATATGAATGTTATGGAATATTATTGTTCTATAAGAAACAACCAGCAGGATGATTTCAGAGAGGCCTGGAGAGACTTGCATGAACTGATGCTGAGTGAAATGAAAGGAACCAGGAGATCATTATACATGTCAATAACAAGACTATATGGTGATCAATTATGATGGACATGGCTCTCTTCAACAATGAGATGTTTCAAAACAGTTCCAATTGTTCAGTGATGAAAAGAGCCATCTACACCCAGAGAGAGGCCTGTGGGAACTGAGTGTGGACTGCAATATAATATTTTCACTCTTTCTGTTGTTGTTTGCTCACATTTTGTTTTCTTTCTCAGATTTTTTTTCTTCCTTCTTGATCTGATTTTTTTGTGCATCAAGAAAACTGTACAACTATGTATACATATATTGATTTAACATATATTTTATCATATTTAACCTGCCATCTAGGGGAAGGGATGGGATGGAAGGAGGGGGAAATTTGGCTTTGCAAGGGTCAATGTTGAAAAATTACCCATGCATATGTTTTATAAATAAAAAGCTTTAATAAAAGCTTTTATAATCATTGTGCCTTATATATACTTCAATAAATTATAAACATTTAAAAAAAAATTTACTTTGAATTTATGTTGGCCAAGGGTGTTGGAAGCCCTGTGTTCATTTCCCCTTGGAAATGGGAACGGGGAAGCAGGGTAACTGATTCAATGGAGTGAGTTAATCCTGGCTGGATCCTTTCCCTTCTCTGAGTCTCAGTAGGAAGCCCCTAGGAAACCTTTAGAGTGAGCCCTGGGGAGTTCAACATAAAGACCTGGTTTTATTTATTAGGCTCTCAGTCCTAATGTGCCATGCAAAGTATTCTCCACCAGAGGGTGCTTTCGGGTAACTCTTTAATTCTCACAGCTGGCCGCCTGTCTCCCCCTTAGCTCCACCCTTTAAGTGGGTGGAAACAGTAGTCTGGGAGGATTTGGTGTAAATTTATTTAATCAGATCATGGCTCACTAGGCAGGCACCCATCCTACCCATTCTATTTGTTGCACCCCTGGCTGAATTTCCATTAATTAACTCATGCTTATACTTTGAGTGTACAGGTAAAATACGTTACAAGATCTATTAAGCGAGCAGTTGATCAGCATTTAGGAGATGTCCACAACAAATCTGATCTCTGGGTAACTGGACCGCCCTGGAATATTGCACTGGGAGATTGAGTAAATGACATATTGTAAATTGACTAAATGAGAAACTGACATATGACTATCCAAACACATACTAGGGGTAGGGACAAATCCAGGCAAGAGGTCAGATGAGCAGTCACACAACTGGAACCTTCCCCCTTTCCCTTTTTCTGGTTTTTATTGTTTTATTTTGAAAGGGAGACTAGCAGTTTGCCATTTCCATTCTAGTCCATTCATTGACGCCAGGAGCAGGGAACAAGAGAGAGCGGGCTGCTAAGCCAAGAAGCCGCTTGTTTGTGGCTGGCTACTTCCACCGAACCACAGGCGTACGATCTTTGGATCAGTTAAGACCAAGGTACTGTGGGGCTGAGACTGGCCAGTGAGCAAGAGTGCCCTAGCAACTGGAAGGAGCTGAAAGCTTCTTGAGGACAAGGATTGGTTGGTTGAGTTTGGAGGGATTTTTGTTTGTTTGTTTTTGTCTTTTTGGGTTTTGGGGTGTTTTTTGGTACTCCACAATACTCAGCACAATGCCTGACCCAGCTGCTGTTTCAGTCCTTTCAGTCCTGTCTGACTCATGTTGATCCTGGATCAGTTGATACTGGAATGGTTTGCCATTTCATTCTCCAGCTCATTTTACAGATGGGGAAATTGAGGTAAACAGGATGAAGGCAATTTCAATAGACTTGAGGTGGAAAATACCACCCATATCCAAGGAGACAACAATGGAGATTGAATGTATATTAAAGCATAGTATTTTCACCTTTGTTTGTTTTTGTTTGTTTTTCTTTTCTTTTTTTTTTGCTTTTCGCTCAGGCAATTGAGGTTAAGTGACTTGCCCAGGGTCACACAGCTAGGGAATGTTAAGTGTCTAAGATAAGATTTGAACTCAGGTCCTCTGACTTCAGGGCTGGTGCTCTATCCACTGCGCCACTTAGCTGCCCCTGTTTTTCTTTCTCATGTTTGTTTCCCCTTTTGGTCTGATTTTACTCGCACAACATGACTAATATGGAAATATTTAAAAGAATGAATATATTAAACTAAAAAATTTAAAAGATTATTTATAAGTATGGGAGTAGTACATGTGTGTGGGGGGTACCACTTAGGGTCCAATTCTCACACCATACCTAATATCCCTTTAGAAGCTTAGTGATCCTCCTTCTAGAAATGTGTAAAGGAAATGATCTTAACCCTCCCTACTTCAAAGTGAGTGAAAGTATCCTCTAATTGTTTCCTGTTGGCTTACAGTGTGATTACAAAAAGCCTTTTAAGGTCTGCAGAAGCTCAACCAAGTGTGCAAACTAGTCTCAAACATAAACACTCTCTTGCCTGGATGTGAACAAAACAAGAACTGCTGTGAGCTGTTAGATGTAGCTTACCTTCCCTCCCCTTCCTTGGTCACTATGTGGCCATGAATGCATGGTACGTGTTTTTCTTCTACTTCTATTATGCTTCCTTGATATGAACAGACAATTTTCAGATGATGAAATTAAAACCATTTGTAGTCATATGAAAAGGTGCGCCAAATCACTATTGATCAGAGAAATGCAAATTAAGACAACTCTGAGGTACCACTACACACCTGTCAGATTGGCTAAGATGACAGGAAAAGATAATGACGAATGTTGGAGGGGATGTGGGAAGGCTGGGACACTGATACATTGTTGGTGGAATTGTAAACTGATCCAACCATTCTGGAGAGCAATTTGGAACTATGCTCAAAAAGTTATCAAACTGTGCATACCCTTTGATCCAGCAGTGTTTCTATTGGGCCTATATCCCAAAGAGATCTTAAGGGAGGGAAAGGGACCCAC
>JAJPUD010034697.1:0-10699 GCA_023553655.1 Myrmecobius fasciatus | reverse complement strand
GAGAGGTAAACTATATTACGTTCCTCTAACTTGTTTATAAAATCACTTATATCTTTATATCTAGATCTTGAACCCATTTAGATATGGGTCAAGCCCTAATTCCTTCCACACTAGTTTCCAATTTTCCCAGCAGTTTTTGCTGAATAGTGAGTACTTATCCCAAAAGCTGGGGTTTTTGGGTTTATCAAACACTAAATTGTTAAAGTTGTTGCCTAGATTATCCTGATAGCCTATCCTATGCCACTGATCGACTGCTCTATTTCTTAGCCAGTACCAAATGGTTTTGATGACCGCTGCTTTCTAATATAGTTTTAGATCTGGTACAGCAAAGCCACCTTCATCTGCTTTTTTTTTCATTAATCCCCTTGAAATCCTTGACCTTTTATTTTTCCAAATGAACTTTGCTACTATTTTTTCTAGATCTGTAAAATAATTTCTTGGAAGTTTGATTGGTATGGCACTAAATAAGTAGATTAGTTTGGGTAGTATTGTCATTTTTATTATATTTGCTCTGCCTACCCATGAGCACTTAATGTTTTTCCAATTGATTGGATCTGATTTTATTTGTGTGGAAAGTTTTTTGTAGTTTAGTTCGTATAGTTTCTGAGTTTACCTTGGCAGATAGATTCCCAAATATTTTATCCTATCATCCATTATTTGGAATGGAATTTCTTTTTGTATCTCTTGCTGCTGAGCTTTGTTGACAATATGTAAAAATGCTGATGATTTATTTGGATTGATTTTGAATCCTGCAACTTTGTTAAAGTTGTGAATTGTTTCTAGTAGTTTTTTAGTTGAGTCTCTAGGGTTCTCTAAGTATACCATCATGTCATCTGCAAAGAGTGATAATTTGGTTTCTTCATTACCTACTCTAATTCCTTTTGTCTCTTTCTCTTCTCTTATTGCTAAAGCTAACATTTCTAATACAATATTAAATCGTAATGGTGACAGTGGGCAGCCTTATTTCACTCCTGATCGTATTGGGAATGGTTCTAGTTTGTCTCCATTACATATGATGCTTGCTGATGGTTTTAAATAGATGCTAATGATCATTTTAAGGAAAAGCCCATTTATTCCTATACTCTCTAGTGTTTTTAATAGGAAAGGGTGTTGGATTTTATCAAATTCTTTTTCAGCATCTATTGAGATAATCATATGGTTTTTGTTAGTTTGGTTATTAATATAATTAATTATGCTGATAGTTTTCCTAATATTGAACCAGCCCTGCATCCCTGGTATAAAACCTACTTGGTCATAGTGTACTATCATGGGGATGACTTTCTATAATCTCATTGCTAATATCTTATTTAAAATTTTTGCATCAATATTCATTAGGGAAATTGGTCTATAGTTTTCTTTCTCTGTTTTCACCCTACCTGGTTTAGCTATCAGCACCATATCGGTCTCATAGAAGGATTTTGGTAGTATACCTTTTGTCCCTATTTTCTCAAATAGTTTGTATAGTATTGGAATTAATTGTTCTTTGAATGTTTGGTAGAATTCACATGTAAATCCATCTGGCCCTGGAGATTTTTTCTTAGGGAGTTGGTTAATAACTTGTTCTATTTCTTTTTGTGATATGGGGCTATTTAAATAGTTTATATCCTCTTCTGTTAACCTGGGCAATCTATATTTTTGTAGATATTCCTCCATTTCATTTAGATTATCAAACTTAGTGGCATAAAGTTGGGCAAAGTAACTCCTAATTATTGCTCTAATTTCCTCTTCATTGGAGCAAAGTTCTCCCTTATCATTCTTGAGACTAACAATTTGATTTTCCTCTTTCCTTTTTCTTATCAAATTAATTAGACTTATCTATTTTGTTGGGTTTTTCGTAGAACCAACTCTTAGTTTTATTTATTAATTCAATAGTTTTCTTATTTTTAATTTCATTGATCTCCCCTTTAATTTTCAGAATGTCCAATTTGGTATTTAATTGAGGGTTTTTAATTTGTTCTTTTTCTAGTTTTTTTTTAATAATAAGCCCAATTCGTTGATGTTTTCTTTCTCTATTTTATGCAAGTAAGCATCTAGAGATATAAAATTGCCCCTTATAACCGTTTTGGCCGTATCCCACAAATTTTGGTATGTTGTCTCCTTATTGTCATTCTCCTGGATGAAATTATTGATTGTGTCTATGATTTGCTCTTTCACCCATTCATTCTTCAGGATTAGATTATTTAATTTCCAATTAACTTTAGGTTTATTTTCTCCTGGCCTTGTATTGCATGTGATTTTTATTGCATCATGATCTGAAAAAGATGCATTTACTATTTGTGCCTTTCTGCATTTGATTTTGAGGTTTTTATGCCCTAACACATGGCCAATTTTTGTATAAGTTCCATGGACTGCTGAGAAAAAAGTGAACTCCCTACTGTCTCCATTCAACTTTCTCTATAGATCTATCATACGTAACTTTTCTAACAATTGGTTTATCTCCCTAGTTTCTTTCTTGTTTATTTTGTGGTTTGATTTATCTAAATCTGAGAGAAAGTTGAGATCCCCCACTAGTATAGTTTGGCTATCTATTTCTTCTTGCATCTCTCTTAATTTCTCCCCTAGGAATTTGGATGCTATTGCACTTGGTGCATATATATTTAGTATTGATCTTGTTATATTATCTATGGAACCCTTTAATAAAATATAGTTTCTTCCCTTATCTCTTTTGATTAGATCTATCTTGGCTTTTACTTGATCTGAGATAAGGATTGCTACCCCTGCTTTTTTTTGTTCACCTGAAGCATAATAGGTTCTGCTCCAGCCTTTTACCTTCATCCTGTATGTGTCACTATGTTTTAGATGTGTTTCTTGTAGACAACATATTGTGGGATTCTGGTTTTTAATCCAGTCTGCTATCTGCTTCAGCTTTATGGGAGAGTTCATCCCATTCACATTCACAGTTAGAATAACTAAGTCTTTATTTCCTGCCATCTTATTTACCCAAGTTATGTTTTTCCCTTTTCTTTCCCCTTTTCCCCTTCCCCCTTCTCAGTACTTTGCTTTTGATGACCCCCTCCCCCAAACAGTACTCCACCCTTTAGATCCACTCCCCCTGTTTTTACTCCTTTCCCCTGATTCTTCTATTTCCCTTCTATTAGTTTGTCCCTTTCTTTTCCTCCTTTCCCTCCCACTTCCCTCTAGCAACAGATAAGTTTCTATGTGAAATCAAGTGTTTGATATACACTTTTAGAGCCCAACCTGATGAGAGTAAGATTTACACAATGCTCATCCCCCTCCCCTCATTCTCTCAATTATATTATGGTTTTTTTTGCCTCTTCAAGAGATTTTACCTTGTTTTTACCTCCTTTTTTTAGATCTTATTTTACCACTTTTTCCCTCTTTTCCCCAGTATGACAACCTTTCTCCCTCTAGTTCTCTTTTTCATATTATCAAAGTAATATCTAATTAATTATACCACCA
This sequence comes from Myrmecobius fasciatus, assembly GCA_023553655.1. Classification (NCBI taxonomy): domain Eukaryota; kingdom Metazoa; phylum Chordata; class Mammalia; order Dasyuromorphia; family Myrmecobiidae; genus Myrmecobius; species Myrmecobius fasciatus. Next base: position 7,279 of record JAJPUD010034697.1, on the reverse strand, counting down.
AACTTTAAGTATCCCCATAGTAGAAGTAAAGTTCTCAAGAGTCCTTTCCTTTTTACCTTTTTATGCATCTCTTGAGTTCTGTGTTTGGATGTCGAATTTTTGTTCAGATCTGGTCTTTTCATTAGAAATAGGTGAAATTCACCTATATCATTGAATGACCATTTTCTTCCCTGGGGGATAATGCTCATTCTAGCTGGATAGGTTATTCTTGGCTGTCATCCAAGTTCCTTTGCCCTTCAGAATATCTGGTTCCAGGCCCTTCAATCCTTCAATGTGGAGGCTGACAGATCCTGACAGATTCTAATTATTGATCCTTGGTATTTGAATTGTTTCTTTCTAGCTGCTAGCAGAATCTGTTCCTTGGTGCTATAGTCCTGAAATTTAGCCATGATATTCCTTGGGGTTTTAATTTTGGGGTCTCTTTCAGGAGGTGATCGGTGAATTCTTTCAATGGTGATTTTGCCTTCTGATTCTACAATCTCAGGGCAGTTTTCTTTCAGGATTTCCTGGAAGATAGTGTTTAGATTCTTTTTTTGATCATGGCTTTCAGGAAGTCCAATAATCCTTAGATTGTCTCTCCTAGATCTATTTTCTAAGTCAGTTGTTTTTCCTAGGAGATATTTCATATTTTCTTCTAATTTTTCATTTTTTTTGTTTTTGTTTGACTGATTCTTCAAGTCTTAGTGAGTCATTCACTTGCACTTGTTCAATTCTTATTTTTAAAGTGTTTTTTTCTTCAGTTACCTTTTTAAGCTCCTTTTGTAACTGGCCAATTGAAGTTTTTTGTTCATTGCACTCTTTTTCCACTTCACTAATTTTAATTTTCAATAAATTGGTGTCTTTTTCATATCTCTTTTGCAGGGCATCATATCCTTCTTGCACTGATTTCAGTTTATTTTCCCATTTATCCTCCAGCTCTCTTTTGAGGTTCTTTATGCAATCTTCCAGAAAGGAGTTTTGAAAAAGGGACCATTGATGGTCCTTAATAACTTCCTCTGGAATTTTGTCTAAAGGAACCTCAGGATCTGGGGTCACCCCTTCTTTCTCTCGATAAAAGCTGTCTATAGTGAGAGCTCTCTTTTGCTTCTTCATTTTTTTTAGACAGCGTGGATGTCTCTTTAAGATAGGGGGAAAAAAAGGCAGCTGAAGTTCTTTGCCCTGGGGCACTTCGGTGAATTAACTTAAGGTGCTGGGCCGGTGGGGGCTAGGACTAAGTCCGAATTACTCCTTAAACAAGGCAAGTCTGCCAGAACACCTGCCCCCAATCAGGGCAGAGTGTCCCCAGTGCCTCAGATAAACTCCAGGTGTTTGGAGTTTGGAGTTTGGAGTTTCTGCCACAGTGAGCTGAGTCCCACCCTCACTTCCGGCCTACACCACTGTTTATCCCTCTGTCCGAGTTAGACAAACCTTATGTGAAGTTCTTCAGAGATATCAGCAAGCAGTCTCCAAATATTTCTTGATTCGTTGACTTGAAGATCAGTTCAGAGGCTTATTTTATTGTTGATTTGAGAGAAGATCAGAGGAGGACACAGAGACTCACCTTTTCACTCCACCATCTTGGCTCCACCCCCTGCCCCTAACTTTTCTAACAACTAATTTACCTCCCCAGTTTCTTTCTTATTTATTTTGTGGTTTGATTTATCTAATTCTGTGAGAGCAAGGTTGAGATCCCCACTAGCATAGTTTTGCTGTGTATTTCTTTTTGCATCTCTCTTAATTTCTCCTCTAAGAATTTGGATGCTATACCACTTGGTGCATATATATTTACTGTTGATATTACTACATTATCTATGGTACCCTTTAATAAAATATAGTTTCCTCCCTTATCTCTTTTGATTAGATCTATCATTGCTTTTACTTGATCTAAAATCAGGATTGTTAATCCTGCTTTTTTTTGTTCACCTGAAGCATAATAGATTCTGCTCCAGCCTTTTACCTTCACCCTGTATGTGTCACTATACTTTAGATGTGTTTCTTGTAGACAACATATTGTTGGATTCTGGTTTTTAATCCAGTCTGCTATCCACTTCCGCTTTATGGGAGAGTTCATCCCATTCACATTTACAATTAAAATAACTAATACTATATTTCTTGCCATCTTATTTACCCAAGTTATGGTTTTCTCTTTCCTTTCCCCTTTCTCCCTTCCTCTCTCCCCAGTATTTTGCTTTTGGTGACCACCTCCCCCAAACAATCCTTCCCCCTTTAGAGCCCCTCCCCCTTTTTTACTCCTTTCCCCTGATTCTTCTGTTTTCCCTTCTATTAGTCTCTCCCTTTCTTTTTCTCCTTTCCCTCCCACTTCCATATATAGAAGAACAAGTTTCTCTGTGAAACCAAATGTGTCTGATGTACTCTTTTAGAGCTCAATCTGATGAGAGTAAGATTTACACAATGCTCTTCTCCCTCCCTTCTTTCTCTCAATTTTACTAGGATTTCTTTGCCTCTTCTTATTTGTACCTCCTTTTTAAAAACCTTTTTACCACCTTTTCCTTCTTTTCCCCAGTATGATAGTCTTTCCACCTCTAGTTTTCTTTTTCATATTATCAAATTAATATCAAATTATACCCCCAATCTTTACGTATCCCCATAGTAGATATATAGTTCTCAAGAGTTCTTTCCTTTTTACCTTTTTATGCTTCTCTTAAGTTCTGTGTTGGGAGGTCAAATTTTTTGTTCACATCTGGTCTTTTCATTAGAAATAGGTGAAATTCACCTATATCATTAAATGATCATCATCTTCCCTGGAAAATAATGCTCATTCTAACTGGGTAGGTTATTCTTGGCTATAATCCAAGTTCCTTTGCCTTTCAGAATATCTGGTTCCAGGCCCTTTGATCCTTCAGTGTGGAGGGTAGGACCTTGAGTTTGCTGAGGGTTACAATTTGCCTTTTACAAAAGGAAGGTCTGCCAAAACACCTGCCCACAATCAGCGAGTGTGTCCTGAAGAGCCTCAGATACACTCCCCAGGTGTTTGTAATTTCTGCTATACTGAGCTGAGTCCTGCCCAGTTTTCTGCCCTGTCTCCCGGATGCCCGACAAACTGCTCAACCCCCTCCCCGAGTGAAACAGAAGCTCTTCTGCTATGAAGCTCTTCAAAGGTACCTTCTGCAAGAAATGTTTTGTAGTCCAAATATTTCTGGGTTCTTTGACTTGAAATCAGTTCAGAAGCTTATTTTGATGTTGATTTGAGAGAAGGTCAGAGGAGGACACAGAGAGTCACATCTTCACTCCACCATCTTGGCTTCACCCCCTATTAAAGCTTTTTATTTGCAAAACATATGTATGGGTAATTTTTCAACATTGACAGTTGCAAAACTTTCCATTACAATTTTTTCCCCTGAGTCCTCACCCCTCCCCTAGATGGCAGGAAGTCTACTACATGTTAATTATGTTAAAATACTTGGCAAATCGATTATGTGTATACATATTTTACAGTTATCTTGCTGTGCAAGAAAAGTTGGATCTACAAGAAAAAAATCTGAAAAGGGAAACATAATGCAAGCAAACATCAATAGAGAGCATGAAAATGTTATGTTGTGATCCACATTTCATATCCCTCTCTCTGGGTGTATATAGCTTTCTTCACTGAACAATTGGAATTAGTTTGAAACATTTCATTGTTGAAGAGAGCCATGTAAATGAAACATTTTGTTGTTGAAGAGAGCCATGTTCATCAGAATTGATCATCATATAGTCTTATTGTTGCCATGTATAATGATCTCTTGGTTCTGGTCATTTCACTCAGCATCAGTTCATGCAAGTCTTTCCACACCTCTCTGAAATCATCTTGCTGGTTGTTTCTTATAGAACAATAATAATCCATAACATTCATATACCATAACTTATTCAGCCATTCTTCAATTTATGGACATCCATTCAGTTTCCAGTTTCTAGCCACTCCAAAAAGGGCTGCCACAAACCTTCTTGCACATGTGGGTCCTTTTCCTTCCTTTAAGATCTCTTTGGGATATGAGCCCAATAGAAAAACCCGATGGGTCAAAGAGTATGCACAGTTGGATAACTTTTTGAGCATAGTTCCAAATTGCTCTCCAGAATGGTTGGATCCGTTCACAGTTCCACCAACAATATATCAGTGTCCCAGTTTTCCCACATCCCCCAGGAGAATGATTTTAGAGAGGCCTGGAGAGCGTTACATGAACTGATGCTAACTGAAAAGAGCAGAACCAGGAGATTACGGCAACATCAATATTATACAACTATCAATTCTGATGAATGTGACTCTTTCCAACACTGAGATGATTGAAGCCAATTCCAATGATCTTGTGATGAAGAGAGCCATCTATACCCAGAGAGAGGAATGTGGCTCACAACATAACATTCTCACTCTATTTGATATTGTTCCCTTGCATTTTGTTTTTTTACTCATATTCTTTCCTTTTTGATCTGATTTTTCTTGTGCAGCAAGAGAATTGTATAAATGTGTTTACACATATTGTATTTAACATACAAATCCAATATATCATTAATGATATATTTTCCAAAGAGATCAGAGAAAGTACTCATAGTCACAAAAAATATTATAACAGCTCCTTTTGTAGTGGTAAAGACCTGGAAATTAAGAGTGTACCTATAAATTGGAGGATGGATGAACAAAATATCCTATACTAATATACTAAAAACAGCACTGTTACTATAAAAATTATGAAAGGGATGTTTTCAGATAAATCTTGGAAGACATATATGAAGTGTTTCTGAATGATCTGAATGAAGTGAGCAGAACTAGGAAAATAGTTTATACAATAACATTATTGTAAAGACAATTTTGAAAGACTTAAGAACTCTTATTAATTCAGTGATGAAAAAATTCCAAAAGACTAAAAATAAAACCTGTTACCCACATTTTGACAGAGTTGATGGTTTCAAAATATAGACTGAGACATATATTTTTAGATATGAACAATGAAAGAATTTACTTGATTATGAATACTTGTGACAAAGCTGGTTTTTTTCTTCCCTACCTCAATATGTAGGGGAAGGAAGACAAGTAGAAGGGAGGGAAAATGAATAATTAATTTTCTAAAAAAGAAAAGTTAAACAAAGGATATTATTGGATTGAGAAAAGTTGCTATGGGGTACAATTTCATCCCATGATAACAGAATCAAGTACTGAAAGATAACAAGACATTATCCATTTAAGCTGAGCAAAGGGCCTTCATAGAAGACATTAATTCAGTTTTTATTGAATGTTTTCATTAAAAATATGCAAGGCACTGGAGATAAAAAAATGAAAGTAAATTGGACTTCTCTCCACTCTAAAAAGGAAGGAAATAAAACTAATATGCAAGCAGCTCCTGAGTCAGCATTGATTTCCTTAGCCAGATCAGGAAGTGACAAGTCTCCTAGCTAATTTTCCTTCTCTATTAGGTTTACATTCATTTAAAATACAATGTCATAGTTAGCCACCAGGTGGCACTCTAATTGAGTTACCCACCCAGACTGATCTTTTCAGTAACTCCCTAATGCAGGTAAATAGAACAGCCACTTTGAATAGGTTTCAGCATCCCCATTGGCCATTGGAAAGTTATTAAATCTGTAAATGCTAGGCTGCTTCCCAACATGTTTCCAAACCAACCATGAAAATCTTTTCACTTAATTAGAAATAAATTTCAATCGAAACTCGGAGTATTAGTCAAATATTTTAAAAATTGAAATTTACTGCTTGTATTTGAGAATAACAAACTCCTTTGCATTTGTTTCACTCTCTCAGGTGATTTCCCGTGGCAGTTAAATTTAGACATTTATTTTATTATGTGATTATATAGTTTTTTTAATGATATGAAATTAAATGCAAAAGAAATATATAAAATTCCTCCATTGTGCTTGTTCCCTTCTAAATGTTCCATGTCAGTAGGAGCCCTGAACTCATATTCTTATTCTTTGGGGAAAAAATAAATAGGAGGAGTAGTATTTATTATCTTTTCTCAAGATCATAGTTTAAAGGGAAACAGGAGAGATGAGGTGAAGAATTTAAAGTAGTTCATGGCCCTTTTGAGACCACAAGTGACTCTCTGATTATTGACTAGTCATGTTCACTGCTCAATGTTGCCTCAGCTTACCTGCTGACATTTCAGAGGAGTACAGGGTGAGAAAAGGGGAAAAATCTAAAAATATTTATCTTACTAGGTTGTATCCTGTCAAGTTGCACAAGAGAGGGGTCATTTGGATGCCAATTATAGTTGACCCAGATCAAGATCTCAGTAATTCTTCTTTAATCCTTCTATGAATTATTCCCACCCTCCAGAGGAAAGAATAATTCAGATAGAAATGATATTAAATTCTTCTTAACTTCATACAAATAAATTCAATTCAATAAGTATTTAAAAAGCTGATAGGCGGAGCCAAGATGGCGAACTGCGAACAGCTTTCTCTCTGAACTCCTTCCAACATTCCCCCAACCCAGACAAAGTAAACTTTAAAACTGGTTTCCGAGTGAGGTCCTCGCCAAGCATTTGGACTACAACGCACTTCTATAAAAGATCTACCGTGAAAGAACTCCGGAGAAGGTTAGCCTCAGGGGAAATCGGCCGCTGGTCGCGATCGGACTCCAGCCGGGGCGGAAGTCAGGGCTGTGATAGAGGGGCGGATTTTGGGCACCCAGGAAGCCCCTGGGAGACGCCTGGGCCACTTTGCTCTGCTTGCGGGCAGGTGCTTTGACAGATCTGCCTTTGGTAAAGGGTGGATCTAGAGAAACTGAAAACGTGGTCTAGCCCCACCAGCCTCAGACCGGAAGTCAACTCGGCAAACTGCCCCAGGGCAAATATAAATTGTTGCAGTTTTCTCGGCTTTTGACCAATATCCCAACTTTAAATCATGAGCAAGAAGCAGAAGAGAGCTCTCACCATAGAAAGCTTTTACGGAGAAAAAATAGAACAGTCCCCAGATCCTGACATTATGAAAACAATCCCAGATGAAGCCACAAAGGCAGACTTAAGTTGGTCTCCCTTTCAGAAGGCTTACCTGGATGATTGCATTAAGAATCTCAAAAGAGAGCTAGAAGAAGAATGGGGAAATAAATTGAGATCAGGGCAACAGAAATATCAAAAACTGGAAAATAGGACTGGTGAATTGGAAAAAGAAAACAGTTCACTGAAAAACAAAATTGGTGAATTGGAAAAAATCACCAATTCACTGGAAAATAAAAATGGTGAACTGAAAAACAAAATTGGTGAATTGGAAAAAGACAACAATTCACTGAAAAACAAAATTGGTGAATTGGAAAAAGACAACAATTCACTGAAAAATAAAACTGGCAAAATGG
>JAJPUD010034695.1:0-10699 GCA_023553655.1 Myrmecobius fasciatus | reverse complement strand
CATGGGCCTGGGCGCGCGGGGCTGCGCGGGCCGCCGAGCCCAGGTGGGTGCGGGCGGCCTGAGGGGAGAACCGCGTAGACGGTGGCCCAGGACCGGAGACTCGGCCCAGGGGGGATGCTCGAGACCGCCTAGTCCGGCTCTGGGACCGCGTAGACGGACTCGGGGAAAGCACAGCACGGTGGAGACGGGCTCTGGGAGGGATGCTCACTACCTTGTAGTCGGAACCCCGGGGTTGGGGGGAAGGGAGAGAATGCCCAGGACCGTGTAGACGGGCCCGGGAGATGCTCGGAACCGCTTTATCTGAACTCGGGGACACGTAGATATTCCTCTGAGGATGCTCAGGACCGCCTAGAGAGACCCGGAGACGTGTAGACGGGCCTCGCGGGGAGGCGCAGGGCCGTGTAGACGGATCCAGGGACTCACAGACGGGCCGAGGGAAGCACAGGACTGCATAGAAACTCATAGAAGGGCTCTAAGGGATGGCGGGATTAGCGGCCGGCCCTAAGGGTGGGCTCTGGGGGAAGGACTGCGGAGACAGGGCCCAAGGTGATGATGGACGGTACCGCACAGACAGGGCTGAAGATGCCCTGTGGCCCTGGGTCCGAGGGGAAAGGCCACTTGGCGGGTCAGCAGAGGGGGTGCCCGGGACAAGGACTGCTTGGACAGGCCGCTGGAGGCTGAGCTCCGCTGGGACAGAGCCCTCCTGGGAGGGGGCTGCTCAGATGGGGGGGGGAAGCAGGTAACAGGAAGGAGGGGTCCTTGGTATCCTCAGTGCTTGGTATAGAGCTGAGCACATAGTAGGTGCTTCATTAACGCTCTGAAGACAGATGGCCCCTGTCTGAAGAGGGGGAACCCCTACCAGGGGTCTCAGGGACCAGAATGGCTTAGGCGGGGGAGGGGGGGCAGATGGGGCCACAGAGAAGGGGTGAAGAGGGGAACGGAGGAGAGAAAAGGGGCCCCTGGGGTGGACATGAATACATTGAGGAGTAAAAGTGACCCCAGGAGGGGGGGGTGAGTTACTGACCATGACGCAGGTTACCAAGCCTCCCTCACCCCCTCCAGACTCTGACACCAGTGGAAGCCCCCACCCCCACTTTCTGACCCCTGGGCTGGTGGCTCCCCCCCCCCATGCCAAGGGCTTCTTGGGAAAGAGAGCCCGCTGCTGTGCTTGGGAGCCTGCCCACCTGGAGATCCGGGCCGGATTGGGGGGGAGGGGCAGGGGAGCCTGCCCGGCCAGCCTGAGCAGGAAAGGCAAGGGCCAGAGGGATTCTGGACCCATCTCAAAGGCACGATAGGATGGGGACCCAGCGGGGCGCGGGTGACTGGCAGAGGGAGGGGAGAGCCAGGCCTTTCTGGGTGCCTGGGTCCTGTAAGGGGGGCGGGACAGATGGGGAGGAGCTCCCAGGTGAGCCAGCGTGACTAACAGCAGCAGCGTGGGGCTGAGTCAGGGGTGCAGGTCCTGCCGGCGGAATCAGGCAGAGAGAAGAAGGAGCCGGTCCGGGGGAGGTGGCACTCCTTCTTGTGGGGGGAAGCTGCCAGCCATGCGGGGGGGTGCCCCAGAGCTGGGAGGCTGGGGCAGCTCTGCCCTAGAAACGGGTGCTGGCCTCCCCTGGCATCAGTCTGGAGGCAGCTGAGGGGGCGGAGAGTGGACGGCGTCCTGCATCAGTGCCCGCTTCCGAGCCCCTGCCCCTTGACCCCCTCCCCAGAGTTGGGCAATTCCGGGCAGGCCAGTCCCCCTCTCTGGGCCGCAGAGAGCTTTGGCTGCTGATTGCCGGGGTCCCCTCTTCCTGAGCCTGGATCCCAGTGCTGCCTCTTACACGCCTAGCCGGTCTGCCCTTATCTCCGGGATGCTTGTGGGGCTCCCGGGAGAAAGCGTCTAGGGGGCAGCTCGCAAGCCTGGAGCTGTGGTCATTGTGAGGGGCCCTGGAAGCCCCCTCACCCCAAAACCCTTTTGATGTTGAGGAAACATTAAAGCTGCAAGAGGCAGCTCATGCAGCTGCACAGCCGGGCCCCTTCCCACTTTACCATCCCTTGTTCTAAACTGCACAACAACTGCCGTCCCCTGGTCCGAGGCTCTTCCCAGCCCTGACATCCCCTCCCAGCTCTCTCTTCCCGTGTTCTGAGGCTCCTCCAGTCTGATAGCCCCTGTTCTAAGCCCCCTCCCAGCTCTGACACCCCCTGTTCTAAGCCCCCTCCCATTTCTGACATCCCCTATTCTAAGGTTCCTTCCAGCTCTGACACTCCCTGTTCTAAGCCCCCTCCAGTCCCTTCACACATTCAGGGAACACTGAAGAACCTCCTTGGGGACTCTGTCTTCAAGATGGCAGCCACGGGAGGGACCTGTGGGGGATGAGCGGTCCCCCAGTGCTCCCAAAGCTCCTTCTGCCCCATTCCTTTGGCCCTTTGGCGCAGGGAGCCCCAGCACCCCCGGATCACAGGGGACTCCCCCCAGGCCCTCAGAAGAGAGAAGCCCTCGGCCTGGGCCTTGGTACTTCCTCGCCACCCCCCCAGCCTGGCTCAGCCTGCCTTGAGAAACAGCGAGGTCCGGGGCCTGGCAGAGGCCGCCGGAGCTGGCCAGGGCAGGGATGGGGCTGTGTGGGGGAGGAGCGTGCCCCTCCGGCCCGGCCTCAGTCTCCCCTCTCCTCACGGCCCCACTCGGACTTTGTTGCAGAATCTCCCAGGGAGGCCCGAGTGCTGGAGTTCATTGGCCGGCCGGGGCCGCCCCCAGCATCGCCCCTGAGAGGGAGCAGAGCGGGCAGCCTGTAAGATGGCGGATGAGGGCCTGGCCGGGCTGGATGAAGGAGCCCTGCGGAAGCTGGTGAGTGCGCCCGGAGCCCCTGCTTGCCCCTGCCAGGCCCCCCAGGGCTTTCCTCCCATCATCCCCAGGGCCTAAGCCAGAGGGCTCCTGGGCTCTTCCTCTCCAGCCCCCTGGCTCCAGGGGAGCATGAGAAGCTCTGTGGAAAGGAGCCCCCCTGCACCCCCTGGTGCTTGGCCATGAAGACTCTTCCCTCTGTGTTCGGAGCCTTCCCCCCATTTAAAACTCATAACAAGAGCGGGAGTTGGAGCCCATTTTACAGATGAGTGGGCGGAGGCCTAGCGCCACCTCCCAGAGAGCCCCGACTTCTTCCTCCAGAGCAGGGGCGCAGGGGAGAGCTCCCCTTATCCCAGGGAATAGAACTGGAGGGTCCGAGGAATATTCCAGCCTAGAATGTGCTTCCAAGGTCAGCCCCGGAGCCCCTGGGGAATTTACCTCCCTGGGTGCCAGCGGCGGGCAGCCCCGCCTCTCCCCCACCCCCTGATTAAACAGTACACAAGTCATGGGTGCTGCCCCAGGCCAGAGCAGGTGTGTGGTGGGGCCCACGCCACCCAGGCCTCTCTGGCTCTGCGCTGCCCCCGCCCCCTGGGCTGCCCCGGCAAGGCGCTTGGCAGGGCTGGCCAGTCTCAGGAAGCCAGCCCAGACAGAGCCCGGCTCCTCCAGGGCCCCTTTAGAGAGGGCCCAGGACGTAACCCGCCTCCCCCTCACTCGGGATCACAGCCCTGCTCGAGAGGGGCCGGGGGCCTGAAGGCCGCCAGCCCGGGCACATCCCCCAGCTGGCCCTGGGCCTGGGAGCATTGGGCTTGCCTCAGCTCAGCAGCTTCCTCTTTGGGTGGCCTTGGGAAAGACAAGCAGGCCCCTGGGCCTCCTGGGCTCCTCCTTCCTCATCTGTAGAATGGGGGCATGGATGGTACAGTATCTGAGTCTCTCCCAGCTCTGCCATCCTCTGCTCTTGGGCCCTTCTCTCTGCCATCCCTTGTTCGCCCCCCCCCATCTCTGCCATCCTCTGCTCTCGGGCCCCTCTCTCTGCCATCCCTTGTTCGCCCCCTCCAACTCTACCATCCCTTGTTTGCCCCCCCATCTCTGCCATCCCCTGTTCTCGGGTCCCCCCCATCTCTGCCATCCCTTATTCGCCTCCCCCCATCTCTGCCATCCTTTGTTCTCGGGCCCCTCTCAGTTCTACCTTTGGCTGGGCTCCCCTATTCATTTACCTCTTGGCTCTGGGTGCGTTCAGTAAGCACGGACCATGTCCAGGGCGCCGCAGCCAAGACAGAGAGGGCCCCTGGCCCCCCGTGCCCGAGCCTGCCCGCAGACATGGAAGGAAGAGGGGCCTGGCTGTGGCCAAGGGAGCCCGAGCTAGATGAAGCCGGAGGTCCCGGGGGGGGGGCGAGGATCAGGAGGCTGGGCAAGCGCCAGTGGGGCAGGGAGCCAGAGATGGGGTCCCTGGGGGACCAGGAGCTGCCGGCCCTCCCGGCCCCGCAAGATCTCAGGCACTATCAAGGGTGGGGGACGTCGGCTGGGGGGGGGCTGTGCTTGGAGCCACAAGGAAGGGCCCTGGCACTCAGGGAGCCCCGAGCCCCCTCGGGAGGCAGCAGGAAGGAAGGGAGGGATGTCGGGGGGGACAAGAGGAAGGAAGGAGGGGAGCGGAGGCTGTGACCCAGCACAGGCCTCCGGCTGAGGCTCCCGGAGCATTGGGCTTCCTGTAGGGAGGCGAGGCCGGCCCGCTCGCATTGGGCCAGGCCTCAGCCTGCTCCCGGCCCTGTCTCAGGGGCTTTCTTGGCCTGCGTGGGCCCCCCCTGCAGCCCCCCCTTGGCCTTTCTACGTCTGTGTGTTGGGGGCAGAGCCCCCCGACTCCAAGGCGAGGGCCTGGGCTGCTGCCTCGGGACTAGGAGAGGGTTGGGGGCTCCCCCAGTTCTTCCCCCTGTTTTGGGGTAGGCTCCTTCCAGGAGGGACCCCTGGGATAGCTCTCTCTCTGATCTGGCCCTCCACAGTCCTGAGTGGGTGGGGCCAGGAGTCCAGTGTTCCCCTTTGGGCAGGGCCCAGGGGGAGGAGGGGAGCAAAGAACTGGAGGTGGGAGAGTTGGAAAGGAGGGGGCCCGGGTTTGCTGCCCACAGCTCCCAGGATCTCCAGACCAGGAGGCTCCCTCCCTGGGGGGTCCCAAGCGTGGGACCCAAAGCATAGGTATGGCCATCTTGGCATTTCCCAGAGTGGGCCAGGCTGGGACCCCGAGGTTCCGGGTTCAAGTTCTCCCAGCGGCTCCCGCCCAGTGTGACCTTGGATAAGCCCATGTACTTCTGGGCCTCAGTTTCCCCATCTGGGGAGGAGGAGGATCCTAGAACTGCCAGCCCAGGCTCTCACCCCTGTCAGCTGGAGGGAGGCAGGGAAGGAGGACGGAGGGGCCACCCCTTCCCTCTGCCATGCTCCTTTCCGTCCTCCCTCCCTCTCTTCCCCCCATTCTTCTCTTCCTTTCTCCCCCTCCCTGCTGGGGTGGGGGAGGGGAGGCTGTGATCCCAGCTTCCCCCTCGCAGCTTGGCTCCGGCTCCCGCCAGGGGCTCTGGGAGAACATCAGGCCATATAAGGGCAAAGCCTGCTCCCGAGGCGCCGCAGCTCCATCCCGGGGCTCCTGGCCTCCCGGCCTCCACTCCCGGCCTCTGCCTGGGAGGTTCGGGCCCTCGGCCCTTTCCTGTTCCCTTCCCACACATTCCTGCGGGCTGGGGGCTGCACGTGGCAACAGCTGGGGCTGGGGGGGGCTGGAGGGGCCGGGAGTCCAGCTGGGAGGGGCTCGGCTTGTGTCTGCCGGGGGCGGGAGTGCAGAGTGAGGGGCGGCCCCCCCACTCCGGAGCCGGGCTAGATGGGGGGGCACGTCCCCTCCCCCTCTCACCTTCCTTTGGGGCCCCCCACCCCGCCCCCACTCTTATGGCCCTTCCCCCCACTCCAGCCTGGACCCCCAACCTGGGGCCTCGGAGCCCCCCCCCAGCTGCAGCCCCCGGGCCTGGGACTCTGGGCTCCCTTTTCCCAACCTCAGCCAGGCAGGAGGCCGAGAGGCTGAGGGCACAGACTGGTGCCCGGGGGCGGGGCCCGACTGCCAGCCAGGACCACTGGCTGCTTTAAACCAGCCAGCTGCTGCCCACGGTTGCTCCCTGCTTGGGAGAGGGGAGGGGTGGGGGAGCTGAGAACAGGGGGTATCAGGGTGGGAGGGGCCTGAGAACAGGCGTGGTCAGGGTGGGAGGGGCTAAGAACAGGGGGTGTCCGAGCGGGGACCCCCATGTTCCTGTTGCCACAGATTTGCCCTGTGACTGTGGGCAAGTCACTTAGCTCCTCAGTCCTCAATGGGGAAGATGGCCCTTCCACTCTGCTCTGGCCCTGGGAGCCCCGGGGGATTCTGGTCCAGGGCTGGGACCTCAGTTTTCCTGCTAAATGGGGGTAACAGCAGCCACGACTGCCAGCCCCAGGGCTGTTGGGAGAGTCCCTAAGAGAAGGGAGGGGGGCTTGGGGAGCTCCTCCTCTGTCTCCCCCCCCAGCCCACCCCCCATCTCTGTGACCGGGCATTGTTCTAGCTGGCGGGGGAGGTGCTCCGGCCCTGGGAGGTTGCCCCTCCCCCCCCAGCAGCAGACAATCACCCTTTGTACTTTTCCCTGTTGACTCATTAACTGTCTCCCTCCTGGAGGGAGGGGGGGGGGAGGAGGAGGGAGGGAGAGAGAGAGAAAGGGGGGAGTGACTTACCTGGCTGCTGACCCACCTGGGCAGGCCCCCTGCCTCTGAGGATTTTCCAAAGGGGGCTTTCCCCACCTAGTTTTGATGATTGAAATAGACTCCAAAGCCCCTGGGCCCAGGGACTGGCTTTGGGGCTGATGGGGACGGCCCTGTCCCCAGTGGCCACTCTGTGCCTGGTATACAGCAGGTGCAGAAATGATGCTTCTGGGAAAGGAGGGCAGAGGCCCCCAGTGCAACCTCCTGCTCTGTCCAGCAGTTAATGTCTAACCTGGGATGCCTGAGCACAATCAGAGCGTGGTCCTGGGGGGGTAGGGGGACACACTCGCCCCCCCCCCTTCCCTTCCTATTCGCTCGAGTGGACCTAGGAGCCCGCCGGGACCTCAGGGTGTCAGACCTGAGAGGGAGCTTAGAACCCCCGGGGGCCTTAGAACGCAATTGTCAGACTGGGGCAATTCTGAAACCTAGAACAGAGGCTGTCTTAGGTGGGGGGCGGAGGGAGGAGGGGAAGGCTCTGGAGCCAGCAGCCCTCACCCCATTTGGGGCTCCCTTCATTATCAGCCCCTGCCAGCCAGGATGAGTTGGGGGGGAATGCAGCAGCTCCAGGCCGTGCCCCCCATGGGGGGGTCTGCTCAAATAGAAAAGCTCTGCTGGGGAAGGGGTCTGCTGAAGGCCCCCAGCTGGCAAGTGGCACCGGGCAGCCAGTCTCCCCCCCCCCAGCTCTCCACTTGTTCTCCCTCACCTTGGGGGGTGGGGGCACCTTGGAGATTAGGCGGCCTTGACCCCCACTCCAGAGGGAACTCACAAGTCCTCCCAGCCCTGATACCCCTTATTCTAAGCTCCCTCCCAGCCCTGACACCCCCTGTTCTAGGATCTCTCCCAGCCCTGACACCCCCTGTTCTAGGATCTCTCCCACCTCTGACACTCCCTGTTCTAGGATCTCTCCCAGCCCTGACACCCCCTGTTCTAAGCTCCTTCTAAGCTCCCTCCCGGCATTCTCCTTTCCAGGCTCTGAGGAACCTTAGAACAAAGGGTAGCAGGCCCAATCAGACCCTAATCACAAGGTTAGCATTTTCCACCCCCTTTGGGCCTCCTGGGAATTCGGGGGGCTATCACCTTTATTTCCCAGATGGGGAACTGAGGCTCAGAGGCGAAGTGACTGTCCCAGACTAACCATCTAGTCCAACCCCAGGAATGTACAGGAAGGGAAACCGAGGCCCCGAGGGGACTCCCGCCCTTTCCCACTGCTACAGTGTGTGGAGGAAATGGCCTAGGCCAGAGAGTCCTTCCTGTGGGGCACCCCTCCCCACGGCCCCCTCCCCCGCTGGGTGTTTGGCTTCTCCTGGCCCTCCCCCCTCAGGAAGCTAGGGGCCGGCCCAACCTGCCCAGGACCGCTGCCCCCAGGGGTGGCTGAGTTCCCATGGTCCTCGAGCTCCTTGGACGGCCGCCTGAGAAGACCAGAGGTCGGGCCGGGATGTCCTCGGAGCCTGGGGACTTGGCTGCTTTCCCAGCACGCTGGGGACCCTGAGAGCCCCCCCAGCCTTGGCCCGCCAGGTGATTGGGAGCCCCTCAGCGCCACCTGGGGCTGCCCCTGCCCCATGGGGGGAGCTGCCGCTGCTTCCTCTGCCGGATGGAGATATCCTGGGGCCCCCTGTCCGGCCTTCCGCCCCAGCAGCCTCCGGGGCCTCCTTCCCTGCTCCCATCCCTCCTCTCCCACCGTCTCCTCCCCCTTTCTCCTCCCCCCATCTCTCTCCCTCGGCCCCTCCTGGCCACTCTGGTCCCCAACTCTCAGTGGGGTGTCTCCAGCCTCTCCCCATCAGGTACCACCTTCCCCCCCTTCCCCAGAGGGTGCCGAGCCCTCGGGGTCCCATCAAGATTGGGGTGGGCTGGGAAAGACCCCAGAAGGGGGTGCTCACCACTTCTTTTCCCCATTTGTTTCCCAGAATTTGGGGGGCCTGAAAGGGGGGTTAAGTTCCCCCCTCATCTCGAGAGCCCCCAGCCTTTCCGGGTTTGGGTCATTGGGCAAAAGGGGGGCAGGGCAGGGCAGAGGCCAGAAGCCAAGCTCTGCCCCTGCCCCATCACAAGTCTGCCCTGATCCTTCTCATCTCTGCCATCCCCTGTTCTAAGCTCCTTCCCAGCCCTGACACCCCCTGTGTTCTAAGCTTCTTCCCAGCCCTGACACCCCCTGTTCTAAGCTCCCTCCCAGCCCTGACACCCCGTTCTAAGCTCCCTCCCAGTCCTGACACCCCCTGTTCTAAGCTCCCTCCCATCCCCTGTTCTAAGCTCCCTCCCAGCTCCGACATCCCCTGTTCTAAGTTCCCTCCCTGCCCTCCCCTGTTCCTTGGCCCTTCCTGATTTTCTCTGTTCTGAGGGTCACCCCCAGCCCTCTGTCCCCCCAGCCCCAGCATAACCCAAGGCAGGTACCCCAGGGGAAAGCAGCTGGATCTCCTGCCCTGGGCCCCCTTATCTCTGGCTGGGACTGCAGTGCCAGGCGAGCTGCCTGGAGGAAGGGGCTGTTTGGCTGCTTTTTTCTGCCTCAGTTTCTCTGTGAAATAAGGCCCGGGCAGGGGGGAGGGGACCCCGGCTCCTCTGCCCACTCCTGAGCTCACTCTGGGCCGCTGCTTGCCTCTGGGCCTCGGTTTCCCCCAAGGGCAGGAGACTCCGGGTCCTCCCCTCCAATGGGGCCAGATCTGGATGATCCCTCCCCTCTGGTCCCCTCTGGCCCGGGCCGGGGCGGTCAGCCTAGCCTCCTCACAGGTCTCTCTGCCCCAGCCTCTCCCTTCTAATCTCTCCTCCCAATGTTGACCACCCCCTGCTCTAGAAGCTCCTGTGGCTCCCTGCTTCTGGGCCTCCAGAACCCTTCCTTGTCTCCAACTTGACGGGGCCCTGGCCCAGCCCATCCTGCCGGGACCCCCGAGGGACTCACCCTTCCCCCCTTCTCTGGAGGCCAGGCGCAGGAGACGCGAAGGTCTGAGAACTGGGAGGCTCCTGCCAGGACTGTCGGCTCCGGGAGACGGGGAGGGGGCCGGCCCCTCTCTTAGTGGGGATCGCCGGTCTCGTCGGCGCGGAAGGAGCCGGATCTGCGGGGGTCTCCTCCCTGTGACCGTCCGGGACCCCCACACGCGGCCCCACTCGGGCTGCACAGGCTGCCCATTGTGTGCCTGGCGTGGGTGGTGCCCGCAGAGCCCCTCCCTTCCTGGGAAATGCCACCCCAGCCCACCCCGGGCTCGCCTTTGTCTGTCCCCAGCTCGAAGTCACCCTGGACCTGGCGGAACGGCGCCGGATCCGCTCGGCCATCCGCGAGCTACAGCGGCAGGAGCTCGAGCGGGACGAGGGGGCCTTGGCGTCCAAGCGCTTCCGGGCAGAGCGGCTGGAGAACAAGGAGAACTGGCTGCAGTGAGTCCCGGCCCCCTGGCCCCCTGGCACCGGTGCCCAGGGCCCAGCTTCCCCATCTGCAGAATGGGCCGGGTCGGCCGCCCAAAGGACCCTGGGTGCTGAGCAGGGCTCAACCCACAATACAGATGGAGAAACTGAGGCTCCATATCGGCCTCTGAGGCAGGCTTTGTCCCTCTGGTGTTGCTGCTCTGCCATGTCATGCTGCGCTCCATGAGCTGGCTAGTGATGGAAGGGCTCCCCAAGGGCTCTTCCCTCTCTCCCTCCCTCCTCCCTATTTCTCCCTCCCTCCTCCCTGTTTCTCCCTCCCTCTCTCCTTCCTGTTCCTCTCCCTTCCTCCCTGCCTTCCTTCCCTTTCTTTCCTCCCTTCTCTCCCTTCCTACCTCCCTTCCTTCTGTCTTTTTCTCCATTTCTCTCCCTCCCTGCCTTCCTTTCTTTCCTCCCTTCTTCCCTCCTTTCCTCCCTCTCTCCCTGCCTTCCTTCCTTTCTTTCCTCCCTTCTTCCCTCCTTTCCTCCCTCTCTCCTTGCCTTCCTTCCTTTCTTTCCTCCCTTCTTTCCTTCTGTCCTTTTCTCCATTTCTCTCCCTCCCTCCTTGCCTTCCTTTCTTTCCTCCCTTCTTCCCTCTTTTCCTACCTTCCTTCCTTCTGTCCTTTTTTCCGTTTCGCTCCCTCCCACCTTCCTTCCTTTCTTCCCTTTTTTTCTCCCACCCTTTTCCTGTTCTCCCTTTCCTTCTTTCCTCCCTTTGCCTCTTTACTTCCCTCCTTCCTTCCTTCCTTCCTT
>JAJPUD010034693.1:0-10700 GCA_023553655.1 Myrmecobius fasciatus | reverse complement strand
AATTTTTGCATCAATATTCATTAGGGAAATGGGTCTATAGTTTTCTTGCTCTGTTTTTATCCTACCTGGTTTAGCTATCAGCACCATATCTGTGTCATAGAAGGAATTTGGTAGTACACCTTCTTTCCCTATTTTTTTGAATAGTTTATATAGTATTGGGATTAATTGTTCTTTGAATGTTTGGTAAAATTCACATGTAAATCCATCTGGTCCTGGAGATTTTTTCTTAGGGAGTTGATTAATAGCTTGTTCTATTTCTTTTTCTGAAATAGGGCTATTTAAATAATTTATTTCCTCTTCTGTTAATCTGGGCAATCTACATTTTTGTAGATATTAATCCATTTCATTTACATTATCAAATTTATTGGCATAAAGTTGGGCAAAGAAACTCCTAATTATTATTCTAAATTCCTCTTCATTGGAGGAAAGTTCTCCCTTATCATTTTTGAGGCTAATAATTTGATTTTCTTCTTTTCTTTTTCTAATCAAATTAACTAAAGGCTTATGTATTTTGTTGGTTTTTTCATAAAACCAACTCTTACTTTTATTTATTAATTCAATAGTTTTCTTATTTTCAATTTTATTGATCTCCCCTTTAATTTTCAGAATTTCCAATTTGGTATTTAATTGAGGGTTTGTAATTTGGTCTTTTTCTAGCTTTTTTAATTGTAAGCCCAGTTCATTAATCTTCTTTTTCTCTGTTTTACGCAAGTAAGCATCTAGAGATATAAAATTACCCCTTATAACCGCTTTAGCCGAGTCCCACAAATTTTGGTATGTTGTCTCGTTGTCATTCTCCTGGATGAAATTTTCGATTGTGTCTATAATTTGCCATTTCACCCATTCGTTCTTCAGGATTAGATTATTTAATTTCCAAATAACTTGTGGCCTATTTTCTCCTGGCCTTATATTACATGTGAGTTTTATTGCATCATGATCTGAGATGGATGCATTTACTATTTGTGCTTTTCTGCATTTGATTTTGAGGCTTTTATGCCCTAACACATGATCAATTTTTGTATAAGTTCCATGAACCCCTGGGAAAAAAGTATACTCCATTCTATCACCATTCAATTTCCTCCAGAGATCTATCATACCTAACTTTTCTAGCCTTTTGTTAACCTCCCTAACTTCTTTCTTATTTATTTTGGAATTTGATTTATCTAATTCTGAGAGAGCAAGGTTGAGATCTTGGCTCCGCCCCCTCGCCATCTTGGCTCCGCCCCCACTCTCTAGTATTTTTAATAGGAAAGGGTGTTGGATTTTATCAAATGCTTTTTCTGCCTCTATGGAGATAATCATATGGTTTTTGTTAATTTGGTTATTAATATAATTAATTATCGTAATAGTTTTCCTAATATTGAACCAGCCCTGCATTCCTGGTATAAATCCTACTTGGTCATAGTGTACTATCCTGGGGATGACTTTCTGTAATCTCATTGCTAATATCTTATTTAAAATTTTTGCATCAATATTCATTAGGGAAATTGTTCTATAGTTTTCTTTCTCTGTTTTCACCCTACCTGGTTTAGCTATCAGCACCATCTTGGTCTCATAGAAGGAATTTGGCAGTATACCTTCTGTCCCTATTTTCTCAAATAGTTTGTGTAGTATTGGAATTAATTGTTCTTTGAATGTTTGGTAGAATTCACATGTAAATCCATCTGGCCCTGGAGATTCTTTCTTAGGGAGTTGGTTAATAGCTTGTTCTATTTCTTTTTCTAATATGGGGCTATTTAAGTAGTTTATATCCTCTTCTGTTACCCTGCGCAATCTATATTTTTGTAGATATTCCTCCATTTCATTTAGATTATCAAACTGACTGGCATAAAGTTGGGCAAAGTAACTCCTAATTATTGCTCTAATTTTCTCTTCATTGGAGGAAAGTTATTCCTTATCATTCTTGAGACTAACAATTTGATTTTCCTCTTTCCTTTACTTATCAAATTAACTAAAGGCTTATCTATTTTGTTGGTTTTTCATTGAACCAACTCTTAGTTTTATTTATTAATTCAATGGTTTCCTTTTTTAAATTTTATTAATTTCTCCTTTTATTTTTAGAATTTCCAATTTGGTATTTAATTGAGGGTGTTTAAGTTGTTCTTTTTCTAGTTTTTTTTTTAATAATAAGCCCAATTCATTGATCTTTTCTTTCTCTATTTTATGCAAGTAAGCATCTAGAGATAGAAAATTGCCCCTTATAACCGCTTTGGCCATATCCCACAGATTTTGGTATGTTGTTTCCTTATTGTCATTCTTCTGGATGAAATTATTGATTTTGTCTATGATTTGCTCTTTCACCCATTCATTCTTCAGGATTAGATTATTTAATTTCCAATTAACTTTTGGTTTATTTTCTCCTGGCCTTATATTGCATGTGATTTTTATTGCATCATGATCTGAAAAAGATGCATTTACTATTTCTGCCTTTCTGCATTTGATTTTGAGGTTTTTATGCCCTAACACATGGTCTTAACAGAAAGGGGCAACAGCTGCTTTAGGTTGCCTGAGGACTGGTGCTACTGACTGACTTCTGGTCTTTGGTAGGCATGACCAAATCCCATGTTATTCTGGGGTTCAGAAGCTCACTATTTACCTTTTGCATTTGCTTTGGTTGTCTTATACCTAATCTGCTAATTCAGATTATTTTGTAACCAGGGTAGAGTAACATAAGAGCCTCCTCAGTAGATCACCCAGTGTGGGAAGCTGCAAAGCCGTGACTCCCTGCCTCGGGCTCCTTGTGCTGTGTCTGCATTCACCAACCTTTTCCCCTGCCTCACCATCTTTTTCTGAAGTTCTTCCAAATTATCTTCTTCTGGAAATTTGTTATATCTCAAATATTTGTCACTCCAAAACCAGTTCAAAAGCTTGATCTGGTGTTGATCTGAGGGACGCCAAGAGGAACTCAGATAAACACATGTCTATTCTCCACCATCTTGGCTCTGCTTCCGCTTCTAGTAGGTTTTTAACGCTTTGATGTATAAGACTACAGTTCTGTCTCTGCCCACTAGAGAAATGTGAAGGGATTAGCAGTTAAATTTCAGTGGCCAAATAACATTTCAAAGGGAAACAGATGTAATTCCCCACTTTTTTTTTGGATAAGCAACTAGAAAAGGGCCGTAAGAGCTCTGTGGCCAGAATAAAAGATTCTTCCTCTAGCGCTTGACTAATATAATTTTAACTTTGGTATTCCTTTATTCAACCTATCCCAAACACTGAAAATGATATGTTTTAAGGAAGGATGAAAAGATGCTTAAATTTTTATATATTTCAGAAGGCCTCTTCAGTGAAATGTTCTCATTTATCTAAGTCTGTGTGAACTGGAAGGTCATACTGAACCACCAAGGCACTATTCTTAGAAGCCCCAAGAATGTCTCAGGGTTGTAGGTTGCTTGGTTTTTGTTTTGACCCTGATTGCCTCAGAGTGAATGCAAATAGCAATTGCAACTGTTTTGATCAAAAATCCTGTGGGTCTTCCCCTCTCAGACTGATTCCTTTTTATTTTTATTCATTTGTGTATATATGACTAAGCAGAAAAAGGCCAATTTTTGGGGTCTCATTTTGTTCCTTACTTGCCCTAATCACTGAATGGATGTTTCCTCAGTCAAACTGAGATGTATTAAATATCTTAGTTTTAAAAGGCTCTGGTTTCCCATTGCTTCCATGGCCATCTCCAGTCACCTTGAACTATATGTATGTAGTCATTGGAGCCAGATGATTCTGGAGGAGACAGTGAAACTGGTGACCTTGAACAGCCCTCTCTCCCTCAAGTCCAACTCACTTGCATGGCAAGGCAAGTGGAATTACTTGAGGGAAGAGCTCTCATGTGAATGTAGCCTTGAACTATACTTTAATTGTGACATAAGACTTTATAATAATAAATAGAGCATAGAAGGTGCTACTGCTCACATTTCCCACCATCTCTTAATTAACATTATTAAAGGTGATTATGGCTATAAATTCTCTTAAGAGTTTATTGCTTGTATCCTTTTATTTTGGGGTTAGGTTTCCAGGATTAGAGTATAAACCTGAACTCCCCCAAACAATGGGAGAAAAGGTCAGGCAGGTAGGTGTAGGGGCTTCAAGGGCTTCTGCATATATGTTATCTAATCTTGTGTTTTGAAGTTATGTTTTGCACTTACTTCACTGACAAACACCTTGTCAGATGGCAAATGCCCTTTCTAGTGAGATCCTAATAAATCCCTTTTTGCTGCTTTTTCTTACTCTGAGAGTCTCTGATTGTTTGCCCACACAGTTTGGGGGCTCATTTTGGTATATTTCCTGTTTGTGAGGGCTCCCTCCTATACCAAATCCTTGGGCAGATGCCCCAGGGAGAGTCCTCTGGTGGTCCTTGGACTTGACTCAGGAACTCCCACTTCAATTGTGTAAACTCCCTAAGAGACACTAAAAGAAAGCAAAAAAACGCAAGAAAACAAACAAACAAACAAAAACATAAGAAAGCAAAAACAAAAAAAAAAGTGTAGCAAAGATAGAGGATTAATTTGGCAGCATATCAAACAACTAAGAAAAGTTTGAAATCAGTCAGGAAAGTCCAGATAAAAGCAAGCACTGAAGGGAGGAGGAGAGACTCTGTCAAAAACTGATGAGCTATTTAGATTCCTGGGATTGGTATTGGGAGAATTTAGGAAAGGCTTCCATTACTTTTGGATGGGAAGAACTGTTGAGAAGGGGAGAGACTCTCATTCTCCTCTTATTGTGCCAGCCTGTGGTTAAAGGAAGCTTGATTCTGCTAGAAGAATAAGGTTTCAACTTCACAGGAACAGGAAACAGTTAAATGGGTTGCCTAGGCCCAGGTCAAGGATCTTGTCCAATAATTTAGAGGGGCAAGGAGACAAGAAGAAACCCCTCTGGCCACTGGGTCCAAAAGGATGAAAAGTATTCAATGGGCCTATGGGTATGGCCAAGTTTCTGAGTGAAGACCGCAGAGGCCATCCTACTTTGTGTGCAGATGGAAAGAATGTTTTCTTATAGTGAGGGATGCTAAATGTGGGGGACATGGAGAAAGGTTGTCTTCAACATGGCTAGCACATTCTTGTGATCGTTGGCAAGGAGCATGGATTCAAGAATACCCTTCTTGGTCAATTCAATGAAAGGTTTAGTGATTTTTTTAAAGGCACCTACTATCTGCAATAAATAGTCTGATAGCTAATAGCCTGTGGTCTGATAGGGGAATTTCCAAATTATTTAACATGAAGATGGTACATTTATTTGTAGGTTGCTATCTTTTCATGTGAATAAGATCATAGTACAGGGGTAGTTAATGGGATGTGGGTAGAATAAAGAACTGAGTGGTCAAAAACAGAAACAGTGTAAATATACCAAACTATTAAGATAGCTTGTTTCTTCTTGAAAAAGTTACACTAGTGAGGGTCCATATATTGAGCAATAAATAAATAAATGTTATCTTGAATAATAAATAAGTGAAAAAAAGCTTTTATCAACATTACTAAGTAGCAAATACTATTCAAAGTGGAGGGAAGACAATTGCAAAAATAATAACAGTTTCTGTCTTCAAGAATTTTCTAGTACTAATGAGGAAGAAAATTGCAGAAAGAGATAATCAGTCAGAGAAGAGAACTGAGGAGAAAGCCTATAGGAAAAATAAATGCACATATGGAACTCAGAAAATTATACAAAGACCTGTATGAACTAATGCACTGTGAAATAAAGTCAAGCTTGGCCCTAAATTATCATAAGATCATGTATTCAAAGGTGGACATAATCACAGATAGCATTGAGTCTTGGCTCTTCATTTGACACATGAAGAAATGTGTTCAAGCAACGAGTTTCTAAAATGAAACTTCATGTTTCCATTGAAGAGATGGGGCCCGTGAATAGGAAAAAAAAGTACACATGCTGTCAGTTGGTATGACAGGAATTTTTATTTTTTTCTTTATAATCTTTATTACAAGGGAAGGCTCCCAGGATAGTAGAGAAAATGGATATTTGGAAATAAGCATTTTGTAAAATAAAAAGATAAAAAGTTTAAAAATAAAAAAAGATTTATTTATTATATTTATGGGTGTACATACATGTAAATATCCATATACATGCAATGAATGTGTACTATGTATGCATATATACATGTGTGTACATATACATGCATATATGTGTGTATATACTTAAAAATGTTAAAATATTATTTAGATATTTGGCAATGTTATTTAAATTTTAAATTATTTGGCTAACTTGTTTACTTGTCATTGAACTTAATTAGTTGAGTAGGCCTAAGCTTTCTATAATGAACAATTTATTTTTACCTCAGCATTTTATTTTAAAAAAGGAATATATTATACTTATAAAATAATTAGTCCATTCTCATCTAGAGTATAAGTATAGGTAGGCTAACTTTCTATAAAAGTAACTGAAATAGTGATTTTAATATAATTTATACATGAACTATTCACATTTCTTGGCTATGTATATTGCTTTGAATTTCTTGTTTCCTGGGAAAATAAGATGGTGGTAGAAAGGTGACAGATTAATCAGCCACAATGGCATGGAGCCCCCAGATGTCATATTCCAAAAGGCTACTAGTTCTGATGGTGGCACATAAGGAGCACAGCTGGGTGCTACAAGCTTCATTTGTGCTGTCTTGTGAACACTTAGATTATTCTGAATTTTTGGATAATGATTTGAATAGAATTTCACTAATTTCCAGACATCTGCCCAAAGATATACTTGCAGATTCAGCATATGACAGATAGTAGTCATTGCCCCAGGCAGTATACTAGGGATAAACAGTTTCAACTTTATTTTCCATTGTTCTCTCTTCCAGGGCCCTTCTACATAAAGATCATCTTTGTGGCTAGGAGAAAAAATTCACTATTCTATCTTTCTATGCTCAAAATATATCTGAGTGGCCCCTGGCCAGCAGGCCAAACATTGATTAAGCCTGTTGTGTTTAAAAAAGAGAGAGAGAGATGTAAATATAACTGATTTTCTAAATTCTTAGCTATAAAAGTCATTTATGTGGCTTTAATGAGGAAAAAAAAGTCATTGGGATGATAGATTTTGGAAAGTCATCAAGTTAAAAGAAAAGAATTCTTTGGAAAATTTAGATCAAATATATTTGTAGAATTGAATTAAAGGCAATTTTATATTATAATATTGTATGTGTATTATATATATTATACATTATATTGTATATATATTATATCATAGTATCATATATTTATTTTGTTTTGAATAAAAAGATATCTCAGTTAAAATACTAGATGATATTCTAATGACCTAAGTTTTATTTCTCAAAATAATGTATAAAGATTATCACTTCCATCTAGGGGAGGGGTGGGAAGTAGGGGGCGAAAATTTGTAACAGAAATCTTTGTAAGGGTTAATGTTGAGGAATTACCCATACATATGTTTTGAAAATAAAAAGTATTAATAAAAAATAATAATAAAGTAGGATTAAAACAAAAAAAGATCATCACTTAATTTTGGATAGTACCCAAGTTCTAGAAATTTTCCCCATTAATTAGGAAAACAGTGCTAAAAACTGTGTATATAATAGAGGCTCCATTTACTCTTTCCTAATTTTATAGCTACAAATTGATATTTTAAAGAAAGAAAATGATTTATATATTCTAAAGAAACATATCTCTTATTCAATTGTCAGAAAAGTTCATGTTAAAGTTTGAAAAAGTATTTATTTTGCAAAAAAGAAAATGTAAAAAAATTCTATAACTCTAAAAGAAAATTTTTCTAGGGTGCTTAAAACAATCAAATGACAAAAAAAGGTTAATTAAAAATATATCAGCCTCCCCCTAGCTTCATTTATTGCATATAACAAGAAATTTCTTAGTATCTTATGGATTTTAATTTGCAAAGAAATGTTCAAATAAATAAACAAATACTTAATAATGTTAGTTTTACAAACTCACTGACTTGGTTTTCAACATGGAATGTGGTAAAATGAGATGAGGGCTGCTCTTTTAATTATCCTATTTTTCAAGGATGCCCATCAATTGGAGAATGGCTGAATAAATTATGGTATATGAATGTTATAGAATATTATTGTTCTGTAAGAAATGACCAACAGGAGGATTTCAGAGAGGCCTGGAGAGACTTGCATGAACTGATTATGAGTGAAATCAGGAGAACCAAGAGAACATTATACACAGCAACAAAACTATACGATGATCAATTTTGATGGACATGGTTCTCTTCAACAATGATGTGATTCAAACCAGTTCCTATTGTTCAGTGATGAAGATAGTCATATACATCCAGAGAGTGGCCTGTGGGAACTGAGTGTGAACCACAACACAGCATTTTAACGCTTTCTGTGAATATCTCCATGCATTTTGTTTTCCTTCTTAGGTTGTTTTTTCTTCTTCTCTTTCTAGATCTGATGTTTCTTGTGCAGTAAGATAACTATAGATATGTATACATGTATTGCATTTGTCATATAATTTATCCTATTTAGCATGTATTAGATTACCTGTCATCTAGGGGTGGGGAGTGGGGGGAAGGAGGGGAAAAGCTTGGGAAAAAAAAAGTTTTTGCAAAGGTCAATGTAGAAAAATCACTCATATATTTTGTAAATAAAAAGCTTTATTAAAAAAAATAATTATCCTATTTTTCTTGCTGGGTGCAAGAAACTATTACTTCTACAAAGAGAAGAAATAACGCAAATGTTTTTGTTTAGTGAGGTAAAATGGCAATATTTTAAAAATTTGACTGCCTTCATGAGGTCTCATCATGGGAGTACTTAGTTCATGGAAAAGATAATTAATCTTTGGCCTAGATTTCTGATTTCATCATGTGGAAAACTCCCAGTGTAGAAACTGAAAAAAAAATACAGATCAGCAACTGATTCAGAATTTAGAGTAATGTAGAGTAGCCCAGAGCACTCATAAGAGTTGCATAGTTTCACAGTGCTACAAAAGATCAGGAATTGGAATTTAATACACGTCTTTCTGGTTTGTGGACTCTGAATAATAATAGACTGTTTCTCAACTAGCCTGCCTTGAAGATAAAAATGATATGAAACAGAAATATAACCCCTCACTTTACATAAATACTACACAAATACATATCGAAGTAACCTAATTTTGATTCTACTTTTTGTTACAACAGAAAACTTATGATATAGGTAAAAATCACATGATTAAATCCTATAAACATGAAAGAAATCACTTTTTTTTATTCTTAAAGATGAATTACTTGTTTCAAATTACTTTCTTCTCTAATGAACTCTCACCTAGCACACTAAGTGAAATTCTAATGGCCTGAGTTATTGTACTTGTAAAAATTACATCACTCTCTTCCCACTTACAAAGTTTATACTCATAGTCTAAGGCTATAAATATATATATATATGCATATGTATATATATATAATATATATATAATAAATATAATTTATTAATTTAGTTCAGCCAGGTATAAAAATGGAAGAAACAATATTATGGAGGAACCTCCATTCATGGATTAGTCATGTCTTATTAAAATCAGTGACACTAAAATACTCCCCTGAGTAGAGATAAAGATAAAACAACACAATTGAACATATATACATAGAAAACTGGATGATATGTGAAGAGCTATTTCAGTAAAATAAAGAGAAATTGGTTTCTTTGAGAGATATCGTGAAACTCACATGAATAATTTTTCATCTGTCTCAATACTTTTTAATATGAATACACTTAGTATTAAGGCAAAAGAAAAAGAAAGAAAAGTCCTCAAATAAATAAATGTATATCTGATTGGAAGGCAAACAAACAAACAAACAAAAAACATTAACCATTTCATGATTATTCCATAAAGCCAATAATATCAATCCAATAGTAAATACATTTTCATGGTACATTTCACATTCAAAGAATAAAATAATCTTGAATTCAAATTTATTTACTATAATATGAAAGTAAAGGAAGTTTTATATGGATAAAATAAAGTATCATTAAGCTAATTATTCTGCGTGTTTCTAATCCTTGACTGTAGACTAATTTCTTATAAAAACAACTAAACCTTAATTGTAAAGGACATTGGTATATAGTTTGAGTTAAAATAAATTGTTTTGTGTATATTGATCCACATTTTTCCAGTAGAACTGAAAAGTATAGAATTGGGATAGTTTTCTATTTATTCAAAATCAATGCTTTACTGAGGTCTAGTTGTACTAAGTATAGTGCACAGTTAATAACATATGTTGTATTTCAGTGGAAGATTTCTGTGATGAGAATGATATGGGAGGAAGGATAATTCTCCCATGATCAAATAAAAATATCTTGATTTCTCTTATAAAATTTTATACTCTTTTTTTGTTTGACTCAGAAAACATGAGTGGTTAATAGTATTATTTATCCAATAGGGGGCACATTTTTTTCTATTCATCAGTATTCAGACTTGTGTTTAAAATAAAATAATATGTGTATGTATTATATAATACTACAATATCAAGTAAACTGAGTTCAACTCATACTGCTTCTATCAATACTACTATTTAGGAATTTTATTCAAGCCAGGAAGAATGCCTACCTTCATCTTAGTGTGATCAGATTATCTAATATACCATTTAGCAATGGTATAGGAGACATTTCCCAATGAAGTTGGCTAAATCTTATAGTTAAAAAAAAAACATGGATGGAGTCAAACTAGAACCATTCCCAATAAGATCAGGAGTGAAACAAGGCTGCCCACTGTCACCATTACTATTTAATATTGTATTAGAAA
>JAJPUD010034692.1:0-10701 GCA_023553655.1 Myrmecobius fasciatus | reverse complement strand
GTTCGCTCTGCCTACCCATGAGCACTTAATGTTTTTCCAATTGACTAGGTCTGATTTTATTTGTGTGGAAAGTGTTTTGTAGTTTAGTTCATATAGTTTCTGACATTTTCTTGGCAGATAGATTACCAAATATTTTATGCTATCTTCCATTATTCTGAATGGAATTTCTTTTTCTATCTCTTGCTGCTGAACTTTGTTGGTAATATATAAAAATGCTGATGATTTATGTGGATTAATTTTGAATGCTGCAACTTTGGTAAAGTTGTGAATTGTTTCTAGTAGTTTTTTTAGTTGAGTCTCTTGGGTTCTCTAAGTATACCATCATGTCATCTGCAAAGAGTGATAATTTGGTTTCTTCATTACCTATTCTAATTACTTTTATCTCTTTTTCTTCTCATTGCCAAAGCTAACATTTCTAATACAATATTAAATACTAATGGTGACAGTGGGCAGTCTTGTTTCACTCCTGATCTTATTGGAAATGGTTTTAGTTTGTCTCCATTACATACGATGATTGCTGATGGTTTTAATTAGATGCTACTAATCATTTTAAGGAAGAGCCCATTTATTCCTATACTCTCTAGTGTTTTTAATAGGAATGGGTGTTGGATTTTATCAAATGCTTTTTCTGCATTTATTGAGATAATCATATGGTTTTTGTTAGTTTGGTTATTAATATAATTAATTATGCTGATAGTTTTCCTAATATTGAAATAGCCCTGCATTCCTGGTATAAATCCTACTTGGTCATAGTGTACTATCCTGGGGATGACTTTCTGTAATCTCATTGCTAATATCTTATTTAAAATTTTTGCATCGATATTCATTAGGGAAATTGG
Source organism: Myrmecobius fasciatus (assembly GCA_023553655.1). Taxonomy (NCBI): domain Eukaryota; kingdom Metazoa; phylum Chordata; class Mammalia; order Dasyuromorphia; family Myrmecobiidae; genus Myrmecobius; species Myrmecobius fasciatus. The sequence goes on along the minus strand of JAJPUD010034692.1, from coordinate 9,862 downwards.
TCTATAGTTTTCTTTCTCTGTTTTCACCCTACCTGGTTTAGCTATCAGCGCTATATCGGCCTCATGGAAGGAATTTGGTAGTATACCTTCTGTCCCTATTTTCTCATATAGTTTGTATAGTATTGGAATTAATTGATCTTTGAATGCTTGGTAGAATTCACATGTAAATCCATCTGGTCCTGGAGATTTTTTCTTAGGGAGTTGGTTAATAGCTTGTTCTATTTCTTTTTCTAATATGGGGCTATTTAAATAATTTATTTCCTCTACTGTTAACCTGGGCAATCTATATTTTTGTAGATATTCCTCCATGTCATTTAGATTATCACACTTACTGGCATAAAGTTGGGCAAAGTAACTCCTAATTATTGCTCTAATTTCCTCTTCATTGGAGGAAAGTTCTCCCTTATCATTCTTGAGACTAACAATTTGATTTTCTTCTTTCCTTTTTCTTATCAAATTAACTAAAGGCTTATCTATTTTGTTGGTTTTTTCATAGAACCAACTCTTAGTTTTATTTATTAATTCAATAGTTTTCCTATTTTCAATTTTATTAATTTCCCATTTTATTTTTAGAATTTCCAATTTGGTATTTAATTGAGGGCTTTTAATTTGTTCTTTTTCTAGTTTTTTTAAATAATAAGCCCAATTCATTGATCTTTTCTTTCTCTATTTTATGCAAGTAAGCATCTAGAGATATAAAATTGCCCCTTATAACCGCTTTGGCCATATCCCACAAATTTTGGTATGTTGTCTCATTATTGTTATTCTCCTGGATGAAATTATTGATTGTGTCTATAATTTGCTCTTTACCCATTCATTCTTCAGGATTAGATTATTTAATTTCCAATTAACTTTTGGTCTATTTTCTCCTGGACTTATATTGCATGTGATTTTTATTGCATCATGATCTGAAAAAGATGCGTTTACTATTTCTGCCATTCTGCATTTGATTTTGATGTTTTTATGCCCTAATACATGGTCAATTTTTGTATAAGTTCCATGGACCACTGAGAAAAAATAAACTCCCTACTGTCTCCATTTAATTTTCTCCATAGATCTATCATATCTAACTTTTCTAGCAATTGGTTTACCTCCCTAGTTTCTTTTTCTCCCTAGTTTCCCCCACTAGTATTGTTTGGCTGTCCAGTTCTTCTTGCATCTCTTTTAATTTCTCCCCTAGGAATATGGATGCTATTGCACTTGGTGCATATATATTTAGTATTGATATTGCTACATTATCTATAGTACCCTTTAATAAAATATAGTTTCCTTCCTTATCTCTTTTGATTAGATCTATCTTGGCTTTTACTTGATCTGAGATAAGGATTGGTACCCCTGCTTTTTTTGTTCACCTGAAGCATAATAGGTTCTGCTACAGCCTTTTACTTTCATCCTATATGTGTCATTATGTTTTAGATGTGTTTCTTGTAGACAACATATTGTGGGATTCTGTTTTTTAATCCAGTCTGATATCTGCTTCTGTTTTATGGGAGAGTTCATCCCATTCACATTCACAGTTAAAATAACTAATTCTTTATTTCTTGCCATCTTATTTACCCAAGTTATGTTTTTCCCTTTCCTTTCCCCTTTCTCCCTTCCCCCCTCCTCAGTACTTTGCTTTTGATGACCCCCTCCCTTAAACAATACTCCACCCTTTAGATCCCTTCCCCCTGTTCTTCCTCCTTTCCCCTGATTCTTCTATTTTCCCTTCTATTAGTTTATCCCTTTTTTTCCTCCTTTCCCTCCCACTTCCCTCTAGCAACAGACAACTTTCTATGTGAAATCAAGTGACTGATATACACTTTTAGAATCCAACCTGAGAGTAAGATTTACACAATGCTCATCTCCCTCCTCTCTTTCTCTCAATTATATTAGGTTTTCTTTGCCTCTTCAAAAGATTTTACCTTGTTTTTACCTCCTTTTTTTAGATCTTATTTTACCTCTTTTTCCCTCTTTTCCCCAGTATGACAACCTTTCCCCCTCTAGTTTTCTTTTTCATATTATCAAAGTAATATCTAGTTAATTATACCCTCAAACTTCAAGTATCCCCATAGTAGAAATAAAGTTCTCAAGAGTCCTTTCCTTTTTTCCCTTTTTATGCTTCCCTTGAGTTCTGTGTTTGGAGGTCGAATTTTTTGTTCAGAGCTGGTCTTTTCATTAGAAATAGGTGAAATTCACCTATATCATTCAATGACCATCTTCTTCCCTGAAGGATAATACTCATTCTAGCTGGATAGGTCATTCTTGGCTGTAATCCAAGTTCCTTTGCCTTTCTGAATATCTGGTTCCAGGCCCTTCGATCCTTCAATGTGGAAGCTGACGGATCGTGTGTGATTCTAATTATTGATCCTTGGTATTTGAATTGTTTGTTTCTAGCTGCTAGCAGAATCTTTTCCTTGGTGCGATAGTCCTGAAATTTAGCCACGATATTCCTTGGGGTTTTAATTTTGGGGTCTCTTTCAGGAGGTGATAGGTGAATTCTTTCAATGGTGATTTTGCCTTCTGATTCTACAACCTCAGAGCAGTTTTCTTTCAGGATTTCCTGGAAGAGAGTGTTTAGATTCTTTTTTTCATCATGGCTTTCAGGAAGTCCAATAATCCTTAGATTGTCTCTCCTAGATCTATTTTCCAAGTCAGTTGTTTTTCCTAGGAGATATTTCCTATTTTCTTCTAATTTTTCATTTTTTTTGTTTGACTGATTCTTGAAGTCTTATTGAGTCATTCACTTGCATTTGTTCAATTCTTATTTTTAAAGTGTTGTTTTCTTCAGTTACCTTTTTAAGCTCCTTTTGTAACTGGCCAATTTGTTCATTGCACTCGTTTTCCACTTCACTAATTTTATTTTTCAGTGCATTATGGTCTTTTCCCACTTCACTAATTTTATTTTTCAGTGCATTATTGTCTTTTTCCACTTCACTAATTTTATTTTTCAATAAATTGGTGTCTTTTTCATATCTCTTTTGCAGGGCATTATCCTTCTTGCAAGATATTGTATCCTTCTTGCACTGATCTTGGTTTATTTTCCCATTTATCCTCCAGCTCTCTTTTGAGATTCTTTATGCAATCTTCCAGATAGGCTTTTTGAAAAGGGGACCAGTGATGGTCCTTGCTGATTTCCTCTGGAATTTTGTCTGAATGAACCTCAGGATCTGGGGTCTGCTCTTCTTTCTCTCGATAGAAGCTGTCTGTGGTGAGAGCTCTCTTTTGCGCCTTCATTTTTTTTTAGACATTGTGAAGGTCTGTTTAAGGCTAGCAAAGTGGAGGCTGCGGTATTTTGCCCTGGGGCAATTCGGCAAATTAACTTAAGGTGCTGTGCCGGTGGGGGCTAGGACTAAGTCCAAATTACTGTTTAAACAAGGCAAGTTTGCCAGAACACCTGCCCTCAATCAGGGCAGAGTGTCCCGAGTGCCTCAGATAAATTCCAGGTGTTTGGAGTTTGGAGTTTGGAGTTTCTGACTTGCTGAGCTGAGTCCAACCCTCACTTCCAGGTTGCACTGAGTAAACTGTTTATCCCTCTGCCCAAGTTAAACAGACCTGATATAAAGTTCTTCAGAGGTAACTGGAAGCAGTGTCCAAATATTTCTGGATTCGTTGATTTGAAGATCAGTTCAGAGGCTTGTTTTATTGTTGATTTGAAAGAAGATCGGAGGAGAAAACAGAGAGTCAATGTCTTCACTCCGCCATCTTGGCTCCGCCCCCCCAAATACTCCTTCAGTCATTTTTTTGAAAAAAAAAAAGAACTAAACATAAAATTTAATCTACTAACACAGGATGCAAGAGAACCACAAAAAGGTAAACAGGGGAAATATATATGTATATTTAAAAGTTAAATTATTTACATCCATAAATAGAAAAACAGCATCTATAACTCTTGAGAACTGTATATGTCACTAGGGCAGATAGAGGGTGGCACTGAGAATGTGGTTGTGAATGGTCCCTGATGTGATGACATCAAAGAAAAAGACATAGGAAAAGGTCTGTACTGAAAAAAAAGAGGAAAGGGAAGGTTTAATGGGAGGATTCACATGAAAAAGTACAAAAGACCTATCATAGTTGAGTGAAAGAAGGGAGAGGATGAGCAATGTCTGAAACTTGATCTCATCACTTTTGGCTTTAATAAGCAATAGTTTAATCATTTATTTGGTTGGGTATCGAAATTTATCTAATCCTACAAAGAAGTAGGAGGAGAAAGAAGAAAAGGAAGGTATAGGATAAAAGGAAGGACAGCAACACTAGGAGAAAAAGTAAGAGAAGGGGGGGAAGGGTGGATAGAAGATAAAACAGTGGGTGGAGTAGGTTAACAGAACACAACTAAGAGAAGAGGGAGGGGTATTAGGACATAAGGTAGTGGGTGGGTGGGGTGGATAAAAAAACAGCATTAAGGACAGAATGGAAATAGAGAACAAAATTATAAAGGGGGGAGAAAATAGGATTGAGGAAAATACATATCTGGTAATCCTAATTGTTTTTTGACCTGAGGCAATTGGGGTTAAGTGACTTGTCCAGGATTGGACAGCTAGGAAGTATTAAATATCTGAGGCTGGATTTAAACTCCGGTCCTGCTCACTTCAGGGCCAGCACTCTATCTACTATACAAAGTAGCTGCCACCCCCCGCCCCTCCCAATAACTGTTAATGTGAATGGGATGAACTCTCCTATAAAATGGAAGGGAATAGCAGAGTGGATTAAAAAGCAGAATCCCACAATTTTTTATTTACAAGAAACATATTTTACACAGAGAGACACATACAGAGTAAAGGTAAAAGGCTGGAAAAGAATTTATTATGCTTCAGATGAAGTAAAAAAAAGGCAGATATGGTAATTCTGATCTCAGATAAAGCAAAAATGGAAATAAATCTTATTAAAAGAGATAAGGAAGGATAAAGGGTCCAATAATTAATGAAGTAATAAAGATACTAGATGTACATGCAACAAATGGTAGAGCAGGCAAATTCCTAGTGAAGATTTTAAGCCAGTTATAGAAAGAAAGAGACAGCAGAACTGTTCTAGTAGGGGAACCTCAATTTTCCCCTCAGAATCAGACAAAACTACCCACAAAATAAACAAGAAAGAAGCTAGGAAGGTTAATAGGATCATAAAAAAATCTAGATATGACAGATCTCTGGAGAAAATTGAATAGAGACAGAAAAGAACATATGTTTTTCTCAGCAATGCATGGCACCTACACACAAATTGACCATGCATTAGGACATAAAATTTTCACAATTAAATGCAAAAAGCAGAAATAGTAAACACTTCCTCTTCAGATGAAAATGCAATGAAAATTATATTCAGTAAATGTTCAGGGAAAGATAATCTAATTCTAAAGAATGAGTGGATCAAACAACACATCATAGAAACAATTCATAATTTTATCTAAGTAACTACATAAATAAAATACAGAAAGAGGATGATTGACGAATTAGGCATGCAATTAAGAAAGCTAGAAAAAGAACAAATTAAACCCCCCCAATTAAATACCAAATTAGAAATTTTAATCAAAGTAAAGATTAATAGGACTTGCTTCCGGGGGTGGAGCCATGGTGGCAGAGATCAGACAGGAGTCTCTGTAACCTCCTCTAACCTCCCTTCAAACCAACAACATATGAAGCCTCTAGACTGATTTTGAAGCAAAAAAAATCCACAATATCTGGAGAACAACACGATTCTAGAAGAAGATACTCTGGAAGAACCTCAAAACAGGTCTGTTTTAACAGGTCTGTTTTAATTGGGCAGGGGGGTGGTCTGCTGAACCCAGATTGCAGCTCAGGGAGACTGGGGCAGGGAGCTGGAGCAGGGAGCTGGAACAGGAGTTGGAACAGGAGTGGGAACGTTGTGCTTTTCACACACCTGGGAGTCTTCTGCGGGCCTCTTGGACCAATCTGTCCTGATTGTGGGCAGGTGGTTTGGAGGGTCTGACTTTTGTGGGGGGTAGATTGTCAACCACTGAACCCCTGATGAGCATCGGACCTAGCTGCCATTACACAGCACCTTAAAGCAATCAATCAATCAACAGGACTGATCAGCACCAGAAAAATTCAATCAGCAGAGCTGCCCAATACCTGAAATACTTCAATCAGCAGAACTGCCCCAGGGTGAACTAAAGCAGAACTGCCCAGCACCTGACATAATTCAATCAGCAGAACTGCCCAGTTCCTGAAATAACTCAATCAGCAGAACTGCCCCAGGGCAAATTAAAGCAGCTGTCCCACCTTTGCCCTAAACAGACCTCACACCTTTTAAAAAAAATGAATAAAAAACCAAAAAGAGCTCTCACCATAGACAACTTTTATGGAGAGAGGGAAGAACAGACCTCAAATCCTGAGGCCCCTAAAGGTAAAGCAACTCCAGAAAAAGCCCCAAAGAGAGACATAAACTGGTCTCCATGTCACAAGGCTTTCTTTGAAGATTACCTAAAAAATCTTAAAAGAGAGTTAGAAGAAACATGGGGAAACGAAATGAGATCACTGAAAAATAAAATAGAAAAAATGGAAAAAGAATGTAATGAACAAAAAAATGTAATTGGTCAATTGCAAAAGGAACTAAAAACAGTAACTGAAGAAAATAAGACATTAAAAATTAGAATCGAACAATTGGAAATGAATGACTCATCAAGACTTCAAGAATCAGTTGAACAAAAACAAAAAAAATGAAAAGATAGAGAAAAACATGAAATATCTCCTAAGAAAAACGACCAACCTGGAAAATAGATCTAGGAGAGACAATCTAAGGATTATAGGGCTTCCTGAAAGCCATGATGAAAAAAAGAACCTAGACACTATCTTCCAGGAAATCATAAAAGAAAACTGCCCCGATATTTTAGACCCAGAAGGCAAAATACTCCTTGAAACAATCCACTGATCACCTCCTGAAAGAAACCCAAAAATTAAGTCCCCCAGAAATATCGTGGCTAAATTCCAGAACTATCATACCAAGGAAAAGATATTATGAGAACCCAGAAAGGAACAATTTAAATATATGGGAGCCACAATTAGGATCACACAGAACCTAGCAGCTTCTACTTTGAAGGATCGAAGGGCCTGGAATCAGATATTCTGAAGGGCAAAGGAACTTGGATTACAGCCAAGAATAAGTTACCCAGCTAGAATGAGCATTATCTTCCAGGGAAGAAGATGGTCATTCAATGATATAGGAGAATTTCACCTATTTCTACTGAAAAGACCAGAACTGAACAAAAAATTTGATCTACAAACACAGAACACAAGAGAAACATAAAAAGGTAATAAGGAAAAAAAACTCTTGAGAACTATATTTGTTATAGATACTTATAGAATGAGGGTTGATTTTATGAATCTATTATTACATTATGATTATGATATGATTACTGTGATTTTATGATTATCATGATATGATTATTGTGATTTTATGATTATTATGATATGATAAACTGAAGAAGAAATTAGAGGTAGAAAAAGGATAACACTGGAAGAAGAGAAAAAGGAGGTAAAATAAGGAAAATTACATCACATGTAGAGGCAAAGAAAACCTATAATGATTGAGGGGAGAAAAGCGAGGGGAATGAAATTGGGTTAATCTCCATCTCATCAGATTTGGCTCAGAGGGAATAATAGACGTACTTATAAGGAAACAGGAGGGAAAGGGTGGGAAAAAGGGGTGGGTGGGGCTCTAAAGGGGAAGGATTGTTTGAGGGAAGTGGTTATCAAAAGTAAAATAGTAGGGAGGAGGGAAAGGGGATAAGAAAGAGAAAAGCATAAGCTAGGGTAAATAAATGGCAGGAAATACAGAATTAGTTATTTTAACTGTGAATGTGAATGAAATGAACTCTCCCTTAAAGTGGAAGCAGATAGCAGACTGGATTAAAAACCAGAATCCAACAATATGTTGTATACAAGAAACACATCTAAAACATAGAGATACATACAGGGTGAAGGTAAAAGGCTGGAGCAGAATCTATTATGCTTCAGGTGAACCAAAAAAAGCAGGGGTAGCAATCCTGATCTCAGACCAAGTAAAAGCAAAGATAGACTTCATTAAAAGAGACAAAGAAGGAAATTATATCTTCCTAAAGGGTACCATAGATAATGAAGCAATATCAATACTAAACATATATGCACCAAGTGGTATAGCATGGAAATTCCTAGAGGAAAAGTTCAGAGAGATGCAAGAAGAAATAGACAGCAAAACTATAATAGTGGGGGATCTCAACCTCCCTCTCTCAGAACTTGATAAATCAAACCAGAAAATAAATAAGAAAGAAGTTAAGGAGGTAAACAAAATGTTAGAAAAGTTATGTATGATAGATCTTTGGAGGAAATTAAATGGAGGCAGAAAGGAGTTTACTTTTTTTCTCAGCAGTCCATGGAACTTATACAAAAATTGACCATGTGTTAGGACACAAAAACCTCAAAATCAAATGCAGGAAGGCAGAAATAATAAATGTATTTTTTTTCAGATCATGACGGAATAAAAATCACATGCAATATAAGTCCAGGAGAAAATAAACCAAAAACCAATTGGAAACTAAATAATTTTATCCTAAAGAATGAGTGGGTGAAACAACAAATTACAGACACAATTACTAATTTCATCCAAGAGAATGACAATAATGGGACAACATACCAAAATTTGTGGGATACAGCCAAAGAAGTAATAAGGGGAAATTTTATATCTCTAGATATTTATTGGCATAAACTAGAGAAAGAGAAAATCAATGAATTGGGCTTGCAACTAAAAAAGCTAGAGAAAGAACAAATTAAAACCCCCCAATTAAATACCAAACTTGAAATCCTAAAAATAAAAGGAGAGATTAGTAAAATTAAAAGAAAAAACTATTGAATTAATAAATAAAACTAAAAGTTGGTTTTATGAAAAAACCAACAAAATAGATAAACCTCTAGTTAATTTAATTAGAAAATGGAAAGAGGAAAATAAAATTGTTAGTCTCAAAAATGAAAAGGGAGAACTTTCCTCCAATGAAGAAGAAATTAGAGCAATAATCAGGAGTAACTTTGCCCAACTTTATGCCAGTAAGTGTGATAATCTAAATGAAATGGAGGAATATCTACAAAAATATAGATTGCCCAGATTAACAGAAGAAGAAATCAATTACTTAAATAGTCCCATTTCAGAAAAAGAAATAGAACAAGTCATTAATCAACTCCCTAAGAAAAAATCCCCAGGACCAGATGGATTTACATGTGAATTCTACCAAACATTTAAAGAACAATTAACTCCAATATTATATAAAGTATTCGAAAAAATAGGGAATGAAGGACTCCTACCAAACTCCTTTTATGATACAGACATGGTACTGATACCTAAACCAGGTAAAACAAAAACAGAGAAAGAAAATTATAGACCAATCTCCTTAATGAATATTGATGCAAAAATCTGAAATAAAATATTAGCAAAGAGATTACAGAAAATCATTCCCAGAATAATACACCATGACCAAGTAGGATTTATACCAGTAATGCAGAGATGGTTCAATATTAGGAAAACTATCAACATAATTGACTATATTAATAACCAAATTAATAAAAATCATATGATAATCTCAATAGATGCAGAAAAAGCATTTGACAAAATCCAATATCCATTCCTATTAAAAACATTAGAGAGTATAGGAATTAATGGACTTTTCCTTAAAATAGTCGGTAGCATCTATTTAAAACCATCAGCTAGCATCATATGTAATGGTGATAAACTGGAACCATTCCCAATAAGATCAGGGGTGAAACAAGGTTGCCCACTATCACCATTACTATTCAATATTGTATTAGAAATGCTAGCCTTGGCAATAAGACAAGAAAAAGAGATTCAAGGAATTAGAGTAGGTCATGAGGAAACCAAATTATCACTCTTTGCAGATGATATGATG